>PVKH010026326.1:0-13238 GCA_004027955.1 Chaetophractus vellerosus | reverse complement strand
CAACTGGCTGGAAGGATAAGAGGGTGGGGAGAGGCAGATGACAGGACTTCAGAACACCAACTGGTCTGAGGGGTGGGGGGCAGGGAGAGGAATCCCAGGAGCAGTCAGATACCCAACCAGCCTGAAGAGAAGGGATCCAGAGAGCAATCCAGCTGGTTGTCAGGCAATCAGCCAGCTCCCTGAGGTAGGGGGAGTCGAGAGACAAGCAGCTTCATGAAAGGGAACTTAGACTGAGATTTTAAAAAATAATGTGTTATTTTATATTTTTTATTTGATATATATTTTATTTTATTTATTTTATTTTATTATTATTTTATTTTATTTTATTTTTTACACCCAGGTACCTTACCTGTGGAGGACAGGCTGCAATTTCACAAAAACAAGTTTTATAAGTAAAAGCATCAATATCAAGGGCCTGGCCTATTGGTCTGTCCTCCTTCACTAGGCATTGTCCATGTACTCTAGAGATTTTGCCACTCTATTAGAGAATGAAGCAGGACTCCCCAGGATTGGAGTTCAGTACTCCATTGGTTATTGTGTGGGTCTCCACCCACTGAGATAACATCCCATGACCATATGAACACATTCATATTCCACAGAGGCAAGCCCCAGGTGCACCCCTCCCAAAACATTCCCTCCATCATCACCCCACACCTGTAATCCTTCCCTGCCACAGTTATAATCCTTCTGCAATCCAAAACTTCCCCCCAAAAAGCCAAAATAAAATAAAATAAAATAAAATAAAAACCTTTTAACAATTTTTACAAATTTCTTTTGAATTGTACCTTTCATCATGGTAAGATCTGTTATCTTTTATTTATATTGACAATTCTTTTGTATGTTCCCGCAATGTCTAATTTTTTTTTCACTTTATCTTCCAAGAAGTTTTAGGTTACAGAAAAGTCACCTAGAAAAGATAGGAGATTCCCATATACGCCCTTTCTCCCCACATCCTCTGCTCCCAATAACATCCTACTTGAGTGTGGTACATTTGTTACAATGACTGGAAAAATATCAAAGCCAATTGCCACTAACCATGGTTTATAGTTTACATTATGGTTTGCCTTTTGCACTGTACACTTTTATGGGTTCTGAGAATGTATAATGGCCAGTATCCATCAATGCAAGATCAAGCACAACAATCCCAATGCCCCAAAAATGCCCTATGTTCCACCTATTCGTCCCTCTCTCTCCCCTCAGAACCTATGGCAACCACTAAGCTTCAGTATTTGAAGAGTAAGGTTCATGGTTACATGCATTAATATTGAGATCTTGACAAACCAGTCTGTTTTCTTTAATTAGGCATTGCCTATGTACTTGAGAAATACATGCCCCTCTATTTGAGAATGTAGTAGGAATCCCCAGGATGGGAGTTCAATATTTTCTTGTTTATTGTGCGGGCCTCCACTCACTGAGATGACACCCTATGACAAGATGAACACATTCATATTCCAAAGAAGCATGCCCCACATTTCTCCTCACCATCGAGGAACTTTTTTCTGAACTGAAAAAGACTGTGAGTACAAGAGAATTTAAGTTCATATTTGGATATATTAAATTTGAGATTCCTATCAGATATGTGGTAGATTAAAGCCTAGAGTTCAGAGAAGAAATCTAGAAATATATTTGTGAATCATCAGAAAGCAGATGGTTTTTTATAATCATGCGAATGGATAGAATCACCTAGAGCATGGTGTAGACAGAAAACTTATAAAAAGTAATTTCTGAGACCACCTTAGAGAGTGGTACTCATTCTAGAGCTTGTGCTAAGAAAGTGTTTCATGAAGAAATTAGAAATCGATTCTGGAAAATATGACCTTGATGCAAAAAAGATAAGGATTTAAAATTTCCCCTGGAAAAGCATGGAGTAGACATGAATAAAAATAGATTTTGTGGAGCATTGGGAGCAAAATTGAATGTGTAGAGGCATTGGGAAGAGGGAAAATATATACTAGAAAGCTAAACAATTTTCAGTTTACTTTAAAGGAAAGATAGTAGTGATTTCCCTACAGTTAGATAGGAAATTTACATCTTAATATTTATCAATATTTCTCTGGGAATGGTCATTTCTTTACATGGCTCCTGGATCATTGGGTGGTTTGAGTCTACAGTTCATGAGAGTATTTTGAGTCTTTGGATTTTCTCACTCTTAATTGAAAATTTTAGTTTATTTTCCATTTCCTTCCCCTCTGTAGAATCAAAATGATCTCAGCATGCAAGATTCCTAGAAACCCACCAAGGTTTAGGGCCTCAGTTTTCTTATGGGTAACTTCTGCAATGAGCAGCTTGAATCAGCTGTCAGCAATAATAAGAACAATGTTTCAGCTGCACAGCTGGATGCAGTTGCACAGAGATCTTGAGCTCATTAGTCTTTCAAGGATGTTGATTGTAGTAAACCATCCATTGCCTTTATATTCTTTCTTCCAACATTTATAGTAATCATAGTGAAGACATTTTTCTTATCATATATGTTTTATTAAATTGTCTTTTGAAAAGAGATTGAGGATGTTGCATGCAAAATGTGCTCCAGTGTTTTCAAGACTTCCACATTTATGAATTTAGAAAATGTGGAAGCTGAATTTTTTTCCCTTAGCATTTATATGGCACTATCAACTTTATTTGTTGCTAGCATTCTACTTAGAATCCTTAACTACCCACTGGTTCTTTTCCTAGTTGTTTGCTTCTTTTTTTAATTTCTTTTTTTCCAAAGCCATAGGCAGTACCAAGCACAACAAACAATTTGGGGTCTTTATTTGTCTCTTGAGTCTAACAGTTTAAAATCCATTTGATGATAATTATCTCTTCAGCCCATGAACTTCAGTAGTGGACTTCAAAAACACAGCTTTATATTCTCAAAGCATAATTTCAGTTCTAATTTCTTCTTCTGTTGCCACACAAGACCCTTCTTCAGTGACTCACTATGTCTATTCTATCAATTTTCTATTTGCTAAATAGTTACATATAAACATTCATTGTCTAAATTACCCATATTATACATTCCTGTGTATTTTCTCCATAAAAGCGCAGTAAATGATATCTTCACTTTCTTTCTGTGCTTTCATCACTGTAAAGGTTGCCTGAGATATTGTTTATTCATATTTAGTTATTTCCTAGAGGTTATCATTTGTTATCCTGCAGAGTTCAGTAATTTTCTAATTCTACAGAAGTCTTATAATTCATGAAGATTTTCTAGATTTTCTGTATGGTTTTCTCTCTGACATAAAATATTTTTTTTTCTAAAAATGAAGCTAATAATCACTTCAATAAAATAACATTTTATGTATTCCTTCATCTGGCTGCTGCTGAAGTTCATGCTATTTTTTTGTTTCAGATTTCATGACTGACCTTCATAGGCATTATTTTAATATTCATTGCTATTACTAATGGCATAAAGATCTTTCAAAATTTCCGTGACTAGGATCTAGAGGCCTTCTTAGACTTGACGTTCCTTTGTATATCATATTATAGGTCATATGCCATGCAAACACTGGTGACAGAATGGAGAACAAGAAAGACTCAGATCCTGTTCTCACAAACCATCAATCAGGAATGAAGCCAGGATAATAAGCAGAGTAAAAGATGGAGGAAGTACAGGATACAACCAATAACTTAAGTTTAAGTGTCCCCACTCCTTCCTCTCATTCAAGTGCCTCTCATGATTCCATGGTAAAATGATTTTCAACTGGAATTCATATTCTCCACAGGAGAAATCCTGACATTAAAGGAATGAGACATAGAGTAGGTGTTTTGTGAGCAGCCGGTAACGTGAAGGTCGAGAGATTGTGAAAGAGCACCAGGAACAAGCCAAAAATAACTTTGTCAACCTCAAGTTTTTGCTCAGGGTCAGCACTGTTGAGATTATATTGTTTAAGTGTATGTTTCTAGTAAAATGTATTTTCATACAAAAGCATCCCCAGCATGTACTTGTTATCAGAGAATAAGACTTTGTGCTCTGAAATATGTGCCTAGATTAAAAGGAGCTTGGCTTGAAACTTATCTAGTTAAGTATATTTGCTTTAATTTGCTGTAATCTACCTATTTGAATATACCCCTTATTCTGAATCTCAAACTTGTTTGTAGAGTTTGTTGGGAGGATGGATAGAGAAGAACGATGACATACTACTAACTCATGATGGATTCCATGTTGTTTGGGGTTATATTATGCCAGATCGAGAATGAGTGGCATATGAAAGCCAAATAAACCTGCAGGGAATTTGGCAAAAGAAGATAGCAAATAATAAATGATTTAAAAAAGAGCAGCAATGGAACTGAAAGGATGCTGGACTGCTAGCTAATGCCCTGGGTTATATATTTGCATTTTCCTGTGGCAGAGGTAAATTTACAATAGGGAAAATGCTAAAGTAGTCTCAATGTATAAAATTAGACAGCGTTAGAGGAGAGGGGTCAAAAACTCACAGGTCATCTTGAATTAAATTGTCTTCATAATGGACAGGGCATTGAGTACCTTTTGTTATAGAGTTGCCTAAAAAGTAATCTGCCAGTAAGCATTATTGATCAAAAGTTTCTTCCCAGTTAAAAGTGATCAGAGATTTGTCATAGTTCCAAAAATTTCAACTATCTAAGAAAGACCTAAGTGGAAGAATCACTTCAAATCCACTTTAAGAACTTTAAAAATCTATATATGATTTCAGTAAAAAATAATCTGATTTAGTCATAGCATTTTCCCTTTGAATTATAAAAAAGATTGACTAAAATAGCATTTATCTGAAATAACTCCTCACTTGCTTTTTTCTCAGATCCCTTAAGTAGTTTCTTTCTTGGTCCTTTTGACTTGACATTCTTATTATTCACTTTAGGGACACTTGCTTATTCACTTTCCCCCAACTTACTTCCTGTTTATAGCTCATACCAAGTTTTAGAGTTTGCAGTGCTTTGAGTACAACAACAGATTATGCTTCTTTTCCTGGAAATGATATTGGGTATGCCAGTCATCGTTCTGTAAACTTGTTTATCCTTCAGGGAGGAATATTTGATCTTATCATTTTCTGAAATTTATCTTTTTAATTTACAAATTATTAAGAATAGCTAAGCTTCTACTTCAGGGATTTGATGATGTTCCTTCTTAAGAGTAGAGACTTGCTCTTTGATTCTTTATCTGTTTTCCCATAAATGGAACAGTCTAGTTTTACTTAAGGAAATCTGACACATTAGTACAAGATTGATATAACTCATTTGGTGACTTCACTGAAACTGCAATTTGCCTTTTACTGTTAATTATTTCCTTCCATGTTTGTAAAAGCCATTTCCTAAAAAGAAAGAGAAATAAAAAAGTGTGTAAATAATAACCCTTTAAAACAGAAACAGAATATGGGTACCATTTAGTTTATTATTTTTACCTCTTTGAGTATTTAATCTCTCCATTATTCTTACTGTCAGCTTTATGTTCTTATAAAAATATCCTCAAATTCTATATATTTTAACTTGTTTTTGCCCTAAGTTTTTCTCTTTTGAGGTATTGTATTATTACCGTGAATCTGAGAGTAATAAATTTTAATTTATATTCTTCAGGAGAAAGAATGATTAATGTTTGAAAATAATGTTTATAACAATTTATATTGATAATAAAGGGAATTGCTCTGACCCTCCAAAGGCTTGCACTTTCTTTTAAGTATGCTGGACTGATGACAAAGGCTTTGAGTTCTCAAGAGTATCCTATGTTTGGATTGTTTATTAGTATGCATTTTGGCTTCTTTAAGTGTGAAACTAATTGATCTCATAAAAACATATTGTCTTTCAAATAGAATGTATAAAACCTAAGATTGTTTACATGAGATATTTCTAGAACTTATTTCAGGGCATCCTCAGTCCTATATAGAGTTCTTTTATATCTAAAAGCTGTCAAGGCAAAGTGCCCACTTCTCAAACAGAAAGAGCTCCATCATTAATTCTTTATAATAAATAATAGTTGTGTTGGAGCTACTTGCCAGGTTGCAATAGCCAATTGTATGCATTTTGTAGCAACTCTGCATTCAGTGACATCATGTTATCATGAAATTGGCCTTACTGGGATATTTATATCACAGAAATCAACAAATGCTACAAATCAGGGCTTTTGTTTTTTAAGGGCAAATTGTTAAATGTTCGCTAGCATAACACTGACAAAAGATAAAATCAAAGTATACAAAAATAAATAATGAAGATGATAAAACTTCCTTCTTCCAAATCACATCACCTACTGGTCCTCTGTTATATTTTAGTATATATAGCTTTCTTTGAGTAATATAATAAAAAATTATGTGTTAAAGAAAAAATTGTGAACTTTAATGAAGTAATTGATTTAGACATGGCCCAGCAATGAATAAAATCATTAGACAAGGTATGATGGGGAACAAAATAATGGATAGATCAGGCTTTTGACACCTTTAGTTACCCATCACTATTGTTACTAAAAGTGGGAATGTTAGACACTGGGTAAAGTAGCTAGTTCCATCAATAAATTGTCTAAATCTATGAAATAACATCTATTTACAGGAAATATGGCAGATAAAGGAACATCATGACATCTTAAGGAAGAACACAGATAAATCTAGAAGGTAAGACATTGTTTTAAATTCTTAGGCTGCTCAAGCAAATACCATAGAATGGGGCAGGTTAAAAAAAGAATTTATTTGTTCATGGTTTGGGAGCTAAAAGCAAACCCAAATCGTGATGTCATCAAGATGATGCTTTTTCCCAAATCTGCCATTCTAGGGCTGGCTACAGGAGATTGCTGGCTCCTATATCACAAGGCAAGGCATGCAAAAGCACATAGTAGTTATCTTCATTCTCTTTTGGGTTCCATAATTGTCCAGCTTCTTTTCCTGTGGCTTTCTCTCTGTGTCTGTCTGAATTTCACTCCACTTGTAAAGGACTCCAGTAATAGGAATAAGCCCCATCCTGATTTAGGTGTTCCACACCAAAAAAAAAAGGGGGGGGGTGTTAAACTTAAGAGATGAGGGTCCTAGAATTGAAAGGAGTAACGAAAATGGAGCATTAAGTAGGAAGATAATTTAAACAAATGGGAGGACCTGGGGAAAAAATTCTGCACAAATACAAACAAAGCCGATCAAGATTCCTAGAGAAGGAAGAGAGGAAAGGAAGCTTCCTCCTAGAAGTGAAACAATTGCACAAAAAGTGAAATCTTTAAAATTGTACCATATATCCATGGCAAAAATCAGATGAAGAAGAGTTGAAAAAAAACGGTATCAGTTAAACATGGCCTATTTTAAAGGTAAAGAATAAATTGGACTACATGTCAAAGAAGAACATTAACAAAAATCCAGTCAAAAAATAAAACCTTAGGGGCCGGCTGTAGCCCAGTGGATAGGGCGCCGGTACACCACATGGGAGGCCCCGGGTTCGGTTCCCGGGGACCTCTCCGAGCGGGCAGACCACCTGAGAAGGCAAAGCCACCATGGGCAGGGCAGAGCCGCCGTGGGCAGGGCAAAAAGCCGCCATAGGCAGGGCAAAGCCGCCACGGGCAGGGTGAGCCACCTGCGAATGGAGCAAAGCCGCCTGCGAATGGAGCAAAAGCCGCCCGGGAACGAAAGCAGAGCCGCCCACAAGCGGGGCAAGCTGCCTGCACAGTGAGCTGACTCGGCGTGTCGCCGCAGCGGGGTGAGACAAAGAAGAAGTAGAAGAATACAAAAAATGAACACATAGCAAGAGCAAGCAGAAAGGGGAGGGACATGTAAATAAATAAATAAATAAATAAATATTTTATAAATAAATAAATAAATAAAACCTTAGAAAAGAAGGAGAAACTGACGTTCAAAGTTAACTCATACAGATAATCAGATGCCCAGATATCTGCAAAAAATTTCAAATTTCAAGCCATAATAAGGAAGAGGAAGATAAGGCTCAATCAAAGGAATATATTAAAACTTCAGAGCAGACAAAGTATTCAGATAACTAATCAATGAATTTCAAATAAATCTCTGAAATAAATTCAAGAAGATTAAGGAAAATAAGAATAAATAGAGAAACGACATTAAGGAGACAATGTGTAGCATAAAGAAGAATTTGAAAGTATAAAGAAACATAACAGAAATTATGGGGATGAAAGGCTGAATAGTAGAGATTAAAAATACACTAGAAGCATATGACAGTATATGTGAACAGGCAGAAGAAAGAATTAAGAAGACAGGAGTACCAAAATCACATAGTCAGAAGAACAGATAGAGAAAAAAAATAGGAAATATTGAGCAGTATCTCAGGGATTTGAATGACAGCATGAAGCATAAAACATACTCATCATGGGTGTCCCAGAAGTAGAAGAGAAGGGAGAAGGAGCAGAAAAAATTTTAGGAAATAATGGCTGCACATGTTGCAACTATTATGAAAAACATACATATACATGCCCAAAAAGTGCAACATACTCCAAACAGAATAAAGCCTAATAGACTTACTGTGAGACACATATTTAACAAAGTGTCAAATGCAAAAAATAAAGAGAAGATTCTGAAATCAGCAAGAGAAAAACAATTTATCACATAAAAGGGATCCTCAATAAGACTAAATGCCAATTTCTCTTCAGAAACCATGGAGGTGAGAAGGCAGTCATATGATATATTTAAGGTAATGAAAAAGAAAAACTGCCAGCCCCCAAATTTTTATGGGACAAAACTGTCCTTCAAAAATGAAAGGGAGTTTAAAATATTCGTAGATAAACAGAAAATGAGAGAGTTTGTCAACAAATGACCTGCACTAAAAATTACTAAAGGGAGTTTTGAAAGGAAAGACAGGAGAGTGGCTTGAGGTAGTGGCAATAATGAAATGAAGATTGGGTAAATCCTCATTTTTTTATTTAGCAAATGCAAAACTCAGTAGTATTGTATTCTCAATATTCAACTCTAACCTTTAATTCCTATTAGAGTCAGAATAAAATTGAACAAGAAAAAGGCATATTTCTTGGCAATGGGCATACAAAATACAAAGTGATAAAGTGGGGTAAAAACAACATAGTGAAGGGAAATAGAGGAGTATGTGAGCAAAGGATATGTATGCTATTGAAGTTACACTGGCATAGGTATAGCTTATGTAATATAAACTCCAGGGTAACCACAAAGGAAGTATTTGAAAAAATATACTGAAATAGAAATGAAGAAGGGAACAGTCAGAAAAATCACAAAAGATCACCTATGCAGAAAAAGACAAAATGGCTGAAGAGGGAAATTTATCATCCTAAACACCTACCTTAAAAAAGACAAAAAAGCTAAAATTAAAAAACTAACTCCACATCTGGAGGAACTGGAAAAAGAGAAGCAAACTAATCCCAAAGCAAGTAGAAGGAAAGAATTTTTTTTTGGTTAGGGTAGTAATAAATGAAATTGAGAGTAAGAAAACAACAGAAAGCAATAACAAAACCAAAAGTTGATTACTTAAGATCACTAAAATTGACAAACCCATAGCTAAGTTAACAAAGAAAAAAAGAGATGATGCAAATAAATAAAATCATAAATGAGAGAGGGGACATTACTACTGCCCCCACAGAAATAAAAAAAAGCTCATAAGAGGATACTATAAAAAACTCTATACCAAGAAATTAGACAACCTAGATGAAATGGGAAAATTCCTATAAACATATGAACAATCTACTTTAACACTAAAGGACAGAGAATCTCAACAGACCAATTTCAAGTAGAGAGATTGAATCAGTCATCAAAAACCTACCAAAGAAAGAAAAGTTCAGAACCAGATGGCTTCACAGGTAAATTCTACCAATGATTCCAAGAAGAATTAATACAAATCCTGCTCAGACTCTTCAAAAAACTTGAAGAGGAGGGAACAATACTTAACTTATTCTATGAGACCAACATTCATCCTAATACCAAAGCCAGATAAAGATATGACAAGAAAATAAAATTACAGACCAATTACTTTGATGAATATAGATGCAAAGACCCTCAACAAAATACTGGCAAAATGAATCCAACAATGCATTTAAAGAATTTTAGGGGCCGGCTCGATAGCCCAGTGGATAGGGCACCGGCATACCACATGGGAGGCCCCGGGTTCAGTTCCCGGGGACCTCTCCTAGCAGGCAGACCGCCTTGAGAATGGCAAGCTGCCATGGGCGGGCTAGAGCCGCCGTGGGCAGGGCAAAAAGCTGCCACGGACAGGCAAAAGCCGCCACGGGCAGGGCAGGTCGCCCGCGAATGGAGCGCAGCCAGCCACCCGTGAACTGAAGCAAGAGCCGGCCATGAATAGAAGCAGAAGCCGCCCACAAGCGGTGAAAGCCGCGCCTGCGCAGTGATCAGTCTCGGCGCGTCACCGCAGCGGGGCGGGGGGAAGGGGAGATATGTAATAAAATAAATTAAAATCTTTAAAAAATAATAATAATAAAAAATAAAGAATTTTATGCCATGATCAAGTGGTTTTCCCCTAGGTATGCAACAAAAGAAAATCAATTAATGTAATGCACCACATTAAGAAAACAAAGAGGAAAATTCATGATTATCTTAATAGATGAGCAGTTAAACTCCAGCATCCTTTCTTTATATAAACACTTTTAAAAATAGGAATAGAAGGAAACTTCTTCAACAAGTTAAAGAGCATATATGATAACCCACAGCTAACATCCTACTCAATGGAGAGAGAAAGTTTTCCCTCAGATCTGGAACAAGACAAAGATGACCACTGTCACCACTGTTATTCAACGTAGTACTGGAAGTTCTCGTCAGAGCATATAGGCAAGAAAAACAAATAAAAGGCATCCAAACTGGAAAGGAAGAAGTAAAATGTTTACTATTTGCAGATGACATGATCTTGTATATAGAAAGTCCCAAGAAACTAAAACAAAGATACTAGAGCTAATAAACAAATTCATCAAAGTGGTGGGGTACAAGTTTAACATGCAAAATGCAGTAGTGTTTCTTTACATTAGTAATGAATAATGTGAAGAGGAATTCAAGCAAATAATTCCATTTACAATACCAACTAAAATAAATATATAAGATTAAATTTAACCAAACGACTTCTACACAGAAAACTATGCAACATTGCGAAAAGAACTCAAACAAGACCTAATAAATGGAAGGACATCCTGGTTCATGGATTGGAAGACAAAATATTGAGATGTCAGTTCAACCCAGAATGGTTTACAGGTTCAGCACAATCCTTATCAAAATTCCAACAGCCTACTTTGCAGATATGGAAAAGCCAATTATCAAATTTATTTGGAGGGGTAAAAGGCCCTGAATAACCAAAAACATTTTTAAAAGAAGAACAAAGTGGGAGCACTCATATTTCCTGGATTTAAAGCATATTACAAAACTACAGTGATCAATACAGCATGGTATTGGCACAGGATAGACATACTGATCAAAGGAATCAAATTGAGTGTTCAGAAATAGAGCTCATATCTACGGCGAATTGAATTTTAACAAGGCTACCAAGTCTCCTTAATTGAAAGAATAGTCTCTTCAACAAATAGTGCTCAGAGAATTGGAAATCCATATTCAAAAGAATGAAGGAGGACACCTGTGGCTTTTTGGAACTGTATGTACCCCAGAAAATCATATTGTTAAAGCCATTCCATTCCCTTGTGTGTAAACCTATTATACATAAGATATTTTGATGAAGTTACTTCAGTTCAGGTGTGACCCAGGTTGGGTCTTAACCATTTTAATGGAGTCCTTTATAAATGGGATGAATACAGAGAAAAATAGAGAAAAAGCCATAGAAGCAAGAAGCTGAAAGCAGAGAAACCAGGATGAGAAGGGAGAGAGACCAGGAAATGTGCTGCCATGTGCTTTGCTAGGTGAGAGACATGTCCAGGATCCCCAGAAGCCAGTATTCATGAAGAAAGCATACCTTGATGATGCCATGATTTGGACAATCTCATGGCCTCAAAACTTAGCTTGAAAGCTAATAAATTCCCATTTTTTAAGCAAACCCATTTTTTTATATCTGCTTTCAGCATCATAGAAAACTAAAACAACCACTGTCTTACACTGTTTTAGCAATATACCAGAAGTGGGTTGGCTTTTATAAAGAGAATTTATTAGATTAAAAGCTTACAGTTCTGGGGCTGTGAAAATATCAAATGAAGGTATTATAGATCCTGTCTCACCAAAGATTGGCTGTGTGTGATCAGGCATATTGCCTATCATAATGGTGGCTCTGCCCATATCAAGGCATCAAGTGAAGCTGTCTCTCCAAGCTCAGCTGGTGAGCAATCAGGCATATGACTTGTCTCTCCCTTTTCCTCCAGATCTCTCTTTCAGCCCCTCAGGGGGTCTCTTTCCACACCTTTGTGCTTTTCTGATTCCAGCCTCCAGCTTCAGGGCATTCTCTCTCTCAATCTTTTGGGGTTCCTCTGTTTCTGCCACTTCTTTCTGTGTTTTCAGTCCTTTGTTTATAATGTACTCCAGGAAGAGGACCAAGACCCACTCCAGGTAATGTCTCATCGAAATATTCCAATAAAAATCTCCCCAACTGAATCAAATCCAATCAAAGGGCCCCATCCCATAGGAATATAGCCATAAGAGCAGTTTTCTGGAATGCACCCAGCTTCAAACTGTCAACTTTGATCCTCAGATCCCAGAAAGACATGCTCTTCCATATGAAAATACATTCATTTCATCACAATATTTCAAAGAGCTTAAAATCATTTCAGTAACAATGCTAAGTTCAAAATCTCATCAAAACCAGTTGTAGGCATGCAGTTGGTCTTGGGTCAAAATTCCCCTCAGACCTGTGAAACTTAGAAAACAAGTTTTCTGCTTCCAATATACAAAGGAAGGACAGTCATAGAATAAAAAGGAGTTATAAATAGGAAGAAAGTTGAAGGGAAACAAGGGTCATGGTTCCCAAACAGTTGTGAAAACCTGTAGGACATACTCCATTAAATTTCAATATCTAAGGGTCATTGGGGCCTAGTGAAGCAGGGGTCCAACCCTTTCCAAGGGCTTGCACAGTGGCAATCTCTAGGCTGCTCCCTCATCAAGCATCTGTGTGGCCACCGATCTCCAGGCCTCACTCTCTGAGAACACTGAGGTGATGGCCATACTCCTCCCAATTTCTGGGACATAGGTCCAACCACTTCAGAACAGTGGGGTGGCAACCTAACTCTCCCCAACCCCCAGGGAATGTGCTCACAAAGCACTTTCCCTGAAAAACAGAGCAGAAGGCCCAATTCTTCAAATGCTGGAGCAAACTCACCCTTTTCACACACATGGGTGGGGTCCCTCTCTTGGCCCTAGAAGATGTCTTTAGTCCACACTTCAGCTTCCATG
>PVKH010026325.1:0-13233 GCA_004027955.1 Chaetophractus vellerosus | reverse complement strand
TCTTCCAAAACTACCATCCGTGGACTAACTGAATGTCTTATCTACCACCATGGCATTCCACACAGCATTGCTTCTGGTCAATGAACCCATTTCACAGCAAATGATGTGTGGGAATGGGCACATGCCCATGGAATCCACTGGTCTTACCAAGTTCCCCATCACCCTGAAACAGCTGGATTAATAGAACGGTGGAATGGCCTTTTGAAGACTCAATTATGGTGCCAACTAGATGGCAATACCTTGCAGGGCTGGGGCAATGTTCTCGAGGAGGCTGTGTATGCTCTAAATCAGCGTCCTCCCTATGGTGCTGTTTCTCCCATAACCAGGATTCATGGGTCCAGGAATGAAGGGGTGGAAATAGGAGTGGCACTGCTCACTATTACCCCTAGTGACCCACTAGGAAAACTTTTGCTTCCTGTCCCTGCAACCTTAAGCTCTGCTGGTCTCAGGTTTTAGTCCCAAAAGGAGGAGTGCTGCCAGCAGGGAACACAATGATGATTCCATTGAATTGGAAGTTAAGATTGCCACCTGGCCACTTTGGGCTCATCTTGCCTGTGAATCAACAGGCAAAGAAAGGAATTACTCTGCTGGCTGGGGTGATTGATCCTGACTATCAAGGGGAAATAGGACTACATCTACATAATGGGGGTAAAGAAGAGTTTGCCTGGAATGCAAGAGATACTCTAGGGCGTCTCCTAGTACTGCCATGCCCTGTGATTAAAGTCAATGGAAAATTGCAACAAACCAATTTGAGCAGGACTAACAATGGCCCAGGATCTTCAGGAATGAAAGTTTGGGTCACCCTACCAGGCAAAGAACCATGGCCAGCTGAAGTGCTTGCTGAAGGTAACAGGAACATGGAATGGGTAGTGGAAGAAGGTAGTGATAAATATGAACTTCAACCACGTGGCCAGTTACAGAAATGAGGACTGTAATAGTCATGATCCCTTCTTCCTTGTTTCGTAATGAGTATGACTATGTATGTACACAAAATGAATTTCTTGTTTTCTTCCCCAACCTTTTCCTCTATCATACGAAAAGTTGTATTTATTTCATGTCATAATATTTAAGGATGTCAAGTTTAAGAGTGAATATTGCCCAAGGACTCACACCCTATCTTTGGGGAATTAATGTGTTTCCGGTTGTATGTAGGGGAGTTAAACATTGTTAGGAGGAAATATATATGTATGCTTGTATGTTATTGTTTTTACTTAGAGACTAAGTATAGTTTAGGGTAATGTGTATGGGTGCCGAGTTGACAAGGCGTGGACTGTGATGGTTAGGCTAATGTGTCAGCTTGGCCAGGTAATTGTGTCCAGGTATTAGGTCCAGCAAGCACTGGGCTAATTGTAATACAAGAACATTTATGGACTTCAGTCACCAGTGAGTTTATTGCATGGATGGCTGACTAACATCTGCATCAATCAGGGAAATTGGATCAAGAATGGATGACACTTTTATCCAATCAGTTGACTGCCATAAAAGGGAAGTGATTTCAACATTCAGGGATCATTTTCCCAGTTCACCATTTGGCAGCCAACTTCTCCCAGAAACTCATCAAGGACCCTTCATCAGTCTTTCATTGGAGCCCCTGGCTTGCAGCCTGCCTGCGGAACCTGGACTTGTTCATCCCCATGGTCACATGAGAAACTATTATAAAATCTTACATTATTGACAGATATCTCCTGTTGATTCTGTTTTCCGAGAGAACCCTGACTAAAACACAGTCTGAGGGTTCTACAGGAAGGGAATGTCAGGTAAGAAAGATAATATAACCATACACACCAAACTAAATCATAGGCAGAAAAGCAATGACATGCCTCAAAGCTGTGGTTGATCCAAGACAGCTGGCAAATGGCAAGGTCAACAACTGTTTTTCATCAGGAGCCAGGACATTCTTCAGACAAATTCAAGTGGACTGTGCTCTCTGAGGATATGGTGTGACATGCTAGCTGCCATCCGCAGGCAGTACTTGGAATGAGGTCACTCAACCGGAGAAGGGACCCTGGGTGGGGATGGAGGATGGGCCTCTTGGAATGCCCAAGAGGATTCCTAAGCTGGAAATTATTCCTAGGCTGGATGCTTTAAGGTTGTGTTGATCTCATTCCTACTCATGATGTCCTCCTGGGCCTCCAGTGAGACATCATTAGTAAGAGTTTAGGCTCTCAAATCAAGCAGACCTATCTCATCAGGTTGTGGTGAGAAATAAGATAATGCATGGAGGGGCCAGCTGTGGCCCAATGGATAGGGCACTGGTACATCACATGGGAGGCCCTGGGTTCGGTTCCCAGGGACCTCTCTGAGCGGGCA
Source organism: Chaetophractus vellerosus (assembly GCA_004027955.1). NCBI lineage: Eukaryota > Metazoa > Chordata > Mammalia > Cingulata > Chlamyphoridae > Chaetophractus > Chaetophractus vellerosus. Next base: position 10,923 of record PVKH010026325.1, on the reverse strand, counting down.
GACCGCCTGAGAAGGCAAAGCCACCATGGGCGGGCAGAGCCACTGTGGGCAGGGCAAAAAGCCACCACCGGCAGGGCAAAGCCGCCATGGGCAGGGCGAGCCGCCTGCGAACAGAGCAAAGCCGCCTGTGAACGAAGCAAAAATCTGCCTGGGTATGGAAGCAGACCCGCCCACAAGCGGGGCAAGCCGCCCGCGCAGTGAGCTGACTCGGCGTGTCGCCGCAGCGGGGGGAGACAAAGCAGACATAGAAGAACACACACAAAAAAATGAACACACAGCAAGAGCAAGCAGAAAGGGGAGGGATATGTAACAACAACAAAAAGATAATGCATGGATATCTTAAAGCATGGTGTCCAGCACATAATAAATTATAGCTAATAATAATATTATCTTCAGTGCCTGCAACACAACAGATGCTCAATAAATTCCAGAGGAATGGCAGAATTATTGTCTGGAGATGGTAGTTACAGAGAAGTCACTCTTCTGAATCATTTCTGTAGCTTACCGATCCATTAGTTGCGGTCATTTTTATCTATTCTTTAAACTTTAACAATGTTCCCTTGAGGTCACTGAGCAGGCAATGCTTGTCCAGCCTTTTTCATTCTCTGTATATGCTTAAATGCAATAAAACAATATTTATTTTTAAAAAGGTATTTGAATGTGGCTACGTTAGAAAATAATTTTTAAAAAACCTCAATGTTATCAGGTAATTGACAAACCAATTTGTGAAAGACACTTTCTATTTACCACTACCAGTTATTCATGCACTGATTTTGCACCTGGCCCTGTGTGAAGAGTTCAAAATAAATTTTCATATTTAATCTCCAGAGCATCCTTAAAACACAGACTTACCCTCATTTTTCACATAAGGAAATGGAATTTTGAGAGGTTTAATAACTTGGTCATAGTTCCACAGAAGTAACACGTGGGGAGATTAAAACCCAAACTCCAGATCTATCCTCTTAAGCATTACTACGTAATTCTTGAGGGAGGAGTTTGGGAAATTAAAAAGAAATAGAGCATTAACCTTTGCTGCTAGGCCATTTACTTCTGTACAATGGGAGAGGGAATATTCTTTCTTAGGTGTCTAATTTGCCAGTGATAGACCTGACATTTAGAAGACACACTCTCAGAAAATCAGATTTCTGATGTATATGGAGGGAATTGAAAACACCAGGGAAATTCTGTGACCACCAGCAAAATGTGGTTATTCTCTTAGCTGCATTAACCTAATGGTCACTAAGAAAACGAGTGTGCTCAGGAGAGTTATCAGCATCCCTTTACTTATTCTAAGTACAACACCATCAACTCCTTGTACTTAGAAAAGGACCAGTTTTGCTCCTGTTCTCCCTATAAGATGTTCAAATGCTGTGAGCTCTAATTTCTCTTTAATTTATACAATTGTCTGGATGTTAGGTAGGCCAGGTGTTATTAACTCCACATTATGATGAAAAAGTTCAGGACCAGAGAGGGAACTTGATTTTGTCAATGTCACACAAGTCAGTGGCCCAATCAGGAAGAGTACTCAATTTAATCCCTAAGTTCTTCCTTCTTGATTCTATGCCTTACCCTGTTTCATTTGAATTAAAATTCTTCAGGCATTCAGGAGCAATGAGCTAAATTCTGAAAAGACCCATTTAACTACTCCTTGGCATGGTAGCTTTTTGACACATCTCACTTCAGTTGATGGATTCATTACTTTTAGAACATCTTATTTGCTTTCCATTAATGGAATTTTCAGCAGGTGACTGGTTAGTTACCACTTCCAAACCTCATACACATTTTAATGTCATTTAATACAAAGATATTTAATGCATGGAATATGGGTTTAATTAACTTTTGGGGAACAAATAGAAATTATGCAGCCAGTTTTGTCTAGGTTTGGACCATGAGACTTGAAGTTGGCATTGGGATTTCTTGGCTATGTGTTGGTGCCCATATGTGTCAATTTAGGCACCCATGTATATTAATGTAGGTTCAGAATGGTTGTTTTGCTTTGAGAAAATTAGCACATTTGTTTCAAGATTCTTTCAAGAGGTACCTCTTTCTGTAACTTTTCTAGTGCTAGGTAATACAAGAATTTGATTGTGGTACAAGCTGGGAAAAATCTTTGGAGGGGGGAGTGGGCCCTCAGGACTGGATGAGATCAGCATAACTAAAGGAAACATAGCACACTCATTCAAGTTGATCTTGTTTTGGGGATGGAGAGGGAAAGATAACCTTTCAATTCTGGGGCAATAAATCCAAGACATATATACAAACCAAAGTCTATTAGGTGCAGCCTTCTTCTTCATCCAAGGGGTTGGTTGGAAGATAAATATCAAGCCCTGCGTATTGCAGTGATTTTAAGCCTCAGGTATTGAGCATTGCCTTTGAGGGATCTCAGACAATAAAAGAGACGACCACCAGTGTTAGCGAAAGATGTTGGCAAATTTTTCAGGGGGAAGGTATTTAAAACTGCATTATGGCCCTTGTTGAACTGGGCAGCTAATCATGAAACCAAGGCTGAAATTCAGGCCTACTAGATAGGCTAATATTATGGGTTTGGATGATTTGGCTCAAAGACAATCAGGGACCTCAAGATTTACTACATGTTCAGTGACTACTAGGCTGGGAGCCAGAAGAGTAAATTCAGATTCCACAAATTGGAGGCTAGCACTTCTAAAACACTGGTTACCTTGATTATGATTGACTCTGGGTCTGGGAAGGGTAGAACCAGTGTGGAAATAATAATGCTGTAAGCCTGCCATCTTCTCTCCAACATCAAACATTTGCGATGAGCTCCTTCCTCTGTAAGAAACATTCTTTGCTCCTTCCTTCATCCTTTGCTGAGCTCAATACTAATCACTTAGGTCACAGCTAAAACACCACTTCCTCAGAAAGACCTTTCCTGAAGCCTGGTTTACATAAGAGTTTTCTTCTATGAATTCCCATAGCATTTTGTAGTTCCCTTATCAGAACTCCCTACACTTTCCTGAAATTATATGCTCAATGTCCATTTTCCTGTCTAGACTTTGGGCTCCAGGAAGGCTGGGACTAACGTGTTCTTGTTTACTGCTATACCTCGATTCTTAGCATTGTGCTTGGCATCGAGTGGACATACAATATTTATTTTTTGAATGAGTGAATGCATGAAAGAGTAAATGACAATGACACCATCACTGACCTACTCACATGCCCTTGGATACTTTCCAATTCTATGAACTGTGAAAAGGGTTGGCCTTAAAGTTGCCTTCTCTTTGAGATCCCAGGAGGATTAATCCCAGGACAGGAAAGCCTGCATCTCAGGATAGGAATCTGTGGGGTCAGGCTATGGAGGATTCATTCCCTCAAGGACCTAAGGACCAGGATAGAAAGGTTAGAGCACACAGATAGATTGTTCAGGAAGCTTCTGTGTAGAACAACACAGCTTCCTTGGCCAAGAGGATCCTATGATCTGAGATCCTAGGGGCGAATATGCTTTTCTATTGTATTGATGGTGGTGGTATTGGGTTCCTATGCACTAAGGTCCTGGGGGAGGGATGCAATGATTGGAATCATTTATCACAGCAATAGAGTAAATAACTCAAGCCATTCCAGCTCTGGGTGGGTTACTGTATTTCTTGTTTTCTTGTCTTTATACTAGAGCGTCTCTGGCTCCTGTCCATTCCTGAGCCCATTATTATCTCCTGTAGGCTACGGTGAACAAAGGTGGTTCCTGTTTTTTACAAACAAGAACTCTCACTGACCACCTTCTATTAAGTCCATTTCTCAGCCACAGATACCATGGGTGACCTTAGGTTCCTCCATTTATAGGAAAGGGACCTGACCTAGGAGGCCAGCAATCCCTAAGCTGTCCAGCTATCTATGACCTTTGCTGTCTGGCTTAAAATGTCAGCTGAACATATCAGATTCCTTTACTTGAAAGTTTACCTAAGTAATGCAGAAACAATGAGCTTAGTCATGGGGACAAATTGCAACTAGAGGGTCACATGGTCATATCCTTGACATGGAAAAGGCACATTTAGGTCAGAGATATGAATGAGGCTTTAACGAAGCCAAAGAAGCCAATGAACAGAGAGAAAACAGGAAGAGAAGGTGAGAGAAAGGCAGAGGCATCGAGCCTCTGAGAGAGCTGTAGAGATGAGCTGCTCAATCAGAACTACCTCAGTGTACTGAGAAATTTCTGTATCTAGGTCTGATACATATCCTTAGAATAAATCACCCTTTTTTGTAATAACTTCAGTGGGGCTCTGTTATTATTAGCTAAAAGAGCTTAAATACCAGCTGTCTTAGGCAGGAAGCCTCCAGAACCATGTGTAATTTGACAGCAAAAGATAAAGCTATTGTTCATAATTGTCATGTCTTCCAGTTGTTAGCTAAATATTCCAGTGTTCTGGGGAACTTCCTCTTTATGAACAGGTGACATTATGTGCTCTGTGAACTTGTTGGGATTTTTCAGGTGGGCATGTAGGCCAAGGTGGGATTTCCTCCTTCAATCCCCTCAGTCTCTCTAGAAAAGAACAGCATGCCAATTGGTTTTAGGCCATGTATAATGTCAGAGCTGGGTTCACACCCAGATTTCACCACTTATGATCTTGTAACTTGAAAGATTTATGAAATTTGTCTCCATTCCCACATTTGAAAAGCATAAATATTGATAGATAATACTTCATAGGATTGTTGTGATTAAGCCATATTAAGGCAAACCCTTATTCATTGTAGGTGCTCAAAAATATTAGCTACTCCTTTTATACTTAATAGTAATAGTGGTAGTACAAATTTAATTTAATTTTTTAACAATTTTATTGAGATTTAATTCTCACGCCAAAGAGTTCACTCTTTTTAGGTAAAAAATTTAGTGATTTTTAATGTATTCACAGAGTTGTGCGACCATGACCACAATCAATTTTAGAACATTTTCTTTCTATCACTCCCAAAGGAAGCCCTGTACCTATTAGTCAATCCCCATTTCCCACCAAATGCCCCACCCAAGTCCTAAGTAACCACTTACATACAATAAAATATGAGGTCTATATATATAGAATACAATATGAGGTCTTTTGTGACTGACTTTTACATGTAACATAATATTTTAAATGGTCATCTATGTTGTGTCAATCCTTTCTATTCACTACTTTTTATTGCTGAATAACATACCATTGTATAAATATACTACATTTAAAAATCCACTTATCAGTTGATGTATATTTGGTTTGTTCTCAATTTTGGGCTATTATGAATAATGCTGCTTAAAGCATTTTGTGTACAACTTTTTACGTGGATATATGTTTTCATTTCTCTTGGATATATACCTAGGAGAGGACATGCTGGATCATAGGCAACTCTATTTTAACATTTTAAGGCCCTGACAGACTCTTTTCCAAATTGACTGTACCTTGTTACATTTCCACAGCAGTGTATGAAGCTTCCAATTTCTCCACATCTTCACTAACACTTGTTACTACATGGCTTTTTGATTCTAGCCATTCTAGTAAATTTGAAATGGAATCCTACTGTATTTTTTAACAAAGAAGTTTTACTGATACATATTAATAAAGCATAAACCCATCCAAAGTGTAACGTCAATGGTATTCAGTGTAATCACATATTTGTGCATTCATCACTTTGATCATTCTTTGAGCACTTTCATTGTTCCAATAATAATAATAAACAAAAACCAAACAAACAAAACTCATCACCTCTCAGTCTCTCTCTGTTTCCCTGCCATACATAGCTGCTATTCTGCTTCTTTCTTGCTAGAATATTTGTGTTTATATTTTGTAAAAAATAGTTATATATGCAATGTCACCCATTGTATTAGTCAGCCAAAGAGGTGCCTTTGCAAAATATACCAATAATTGGTCAGTCTTTATAAACGGTATTTATTTGGGGTAGAAGCTTACAGTTACCAGGCCACAAAGCATAAGTTTCTTCCCTCACCAAAGTCCACGTGTTGGAGCAAGATAGCTGCCGTTGTTTGCCACAGTTCAGGCTTCTGGGTTCCTCTGTTTCCAGGGCTGCGTTTCTCTCCCGGCTTAGCTTCTGTTTCCTCCTCAAGTTCAGTTGTAGACCATGAGGCTCTCTACACTTTTGCATCTCTCCACAAGGCCAGCAAATGGCTCACTTTTCTTATCCTGGAGCACTCCTCTCCAACATCAGAACTGCTTCTCAAAAATCTGCTTCTCAAATCTTCTGCCTTGTCTTTTATACTTGAGACCACACCCACCGAGGGGCCGGGCTCAATGCCCTCCTGATGTGGCCCAGTTAACACCCTAATCATAAACCAATCATGCCCAGATGAACAGATCAGTTTACAAGCATGATTCACTTTATATTTTTGGAATTCATTATTAGATAAAACTGTCAAACCATTACACCCATATTCCTGTTTTACATGTAATTTTACTATTTTATACACTCCCATGTTACAGTTTTTAGCTTTCCTTCTAGTAACATAGATGACCTTAGACTAACCTTTTCAACCACTGCCATACTCATACAATAGCACTGCTAGTTATAAACACCATGAAATGCTTTCACCATTTCTACTCAGTTCCAAAGATTTACAAACGACTGTTTTACCAATTCTGCACCGATGAACCCTAAGCTTTCCATTCTCTACCCTCATTCTATTTTCTGGTGACCTATATTCTAATTAGTAACTCCATCAATTTACACAAAATATTTAGCTCATAATAGTACAATCATATAGCATTTGTCCTTTTGTGTCTGGCTTGCTTCACTCAACAAATGTCCTCCAGATTCATCTATGTTGTCATATATAGATGCACAAATCATCAAGAAAATACTTGCAAACAGAATCCAAAAGCACATTAAAATAATTATATACCACAATCAAGTGGATTTTATCCCAGGTGTGCAAGGGTGATTCAACACAAGAAAATCAATTAGTTTAATAAACCACATTCATAAATTGAAGAATAAAAATCCCATCATCTTCTCAATTGATGCAGATAAGGCATTTGACAAATACAGCACTTTTTCTTGATAAAAACACTCACACACCAAAAGATAGGAATAGAAAGAAGTTTTCTCAATAAGGTAAAGTGCATATATGAAAAATCTACAGCTAGCATGGTACTCTATGGTGAAAGACTGAAAGCTTTCTGGTTGAGATCAGGAACAAGAACAAGAGACCCACTGTCACCATTGTTATTCAATATTGTGCTAGAGGTTCTAGCTAGAGCAATTAGGCTAGATAAAGAAATAAAAGGCACCCAAATAGGAAAGGAAGAAGTAAAACTATTCACTGATGATATGGCCCTATATCTAGAATCTCCTGAAAGACCGACAACAAAGCTACAAGAACTAATAGATGAGTTCGGCAAAGTGGTAGGATACAAGACACACAAAAATGAATAGTGTTTCCATATACTACTTATGTGCAATCTGAGGAGGAAATCAGAAAAAATTCCATTTATAATAACAACTAAAACAATCAAATATTTAGTAATAAACTCAACCGAGGACATAAAGGATCTATATTCAGAAAACTACAAAATGTTTCTAAAAGAAACCAAAGAAGACTTAAGTAAATGGAAGGACGTTTCATGTTCATGATTTGGAAGACTAAATACAGTTAAGATGTCAATTCTACCCAAACTGATTTACAGATCCCATGCAATCCCAACAAAAATCCCAACAGCCTTTTTTTGCAGAAGTGAAAAAACCTAATGTGAACGAGTTGTATGTCTGTGATGGCTAATGACATTTTCATATCTTACTGGTCATTTGCTTATCTTCTTTGGAGGAGAAATGTCAATTCAACCCCTTTGCCTAGTTTTAATTGGGTTATTTGGCTTTTTATTATTGAGTTGTAAGAGTTCTTTATATATTCTAGGCATAGATCTCTTAGCTATATGATTTGAAAAATATTCTCCAATCCTATGGATTGTGTTTTCAAATTCTTGATGGTGTCCTTTGAAGAACAACAGCTTTTAATTTTGATACTGTCTAATTTATCTAAGTTTTCTTGTACTTTAAATGTCTAAGAAACCATGTCCTAATCCAAGGCCTAAAAGATTTTCACCTATGTTTTCTTGTAAGAGATTTATAGCTGTAGTTCTTATATTTAGATATTTGATCCATTTTGAGTAAATATTTGTATATGGTATGAGGTAAGGGTCCAACTTCATTATGTGACGTAAGGATATCCATTTGTCCCAGCAAACTCTGTTGAAAAGACTATTGTTTCCCACTGATTTTGTTGACACTCTTGTTAAAACTCAACTGCATGGAAATAGGAAAGTTTATTTCTGTACCCTCAATTCTAGTCCACTGGTCTATATGTCTATCTTATGCCAGTAACACACTGTATTGATTGCTTTAGCTTTGTAAGAAAAAATTTTGCAGTTTATGAAACACTTTCACACCTTTCCTGAGGATCCAATGGAAACCTACGAAATCCCTGCAAGGGAGCCACAGCTTGGATTACTGCCTTCAGCTTCAATAGGCTTGAATTTGAGACAACTGTGATCAGAAGTTAGTTTTGTTTCCCAAAGTCATATGACAATAATTTTTGGAGCTGAAGCTAGAACCCAGGTTTCCTGTTTTCTAACCAGGTCTATGTAGCAGTCTAGATATCAGAACAAATTCTGCAGAAGGAGACTGATGTTCTAAATCCAGATTCACTGTTTTAATTGGACAAATAATGGATTTAAATATAATCTCTCGGATTTTAACTATCTATTCCCGAGGAATGATACTCTGCTGGTGCTTTCTAGCTCAGTTGGATGATATGAGAATCTAGTAATACTAATGATGTAAACATGCTTTAGACAGACCATGATGTAACCATGAAAAAGCATATAAATTCTATTAATGTTATGCTTTTCAAAGTGCTTCTTGTCTAAAGTGTCACTGCATTCTTGTGTGTGTGTGTGTGTGTGTGTGTGTGTGTGTGTGAGCTCTCTGTGCTTCTGCGTGGGCCAGTTCACCATGGGGACAAGCTCGCTTTCACCAGGAGGCCCGGGGACCTGAACCCAGGACCCTCCATATGGTAGATGGGAGCCTAATCGCTTGAGACACATCTGCTTCCCAATGCATTCTTAAAGGGTCAGTTGGGTTGAGATTTTTGAACTTTATATAAACAAACAAACTGACATTCAATCAAGTCTGACTTGCTCAAGTTCAGCAGCAAATCTGGTATTGGTTTCTAACTCCTTCAAAATATTTTTCTTTACTATATAAAATTTTAGTGGAGCCCTTTTTGGAGAATATTTATATTTTCCTATTAAGTGAAAGAAAGTAGGTGGCTTGACTTATTCTCTTTATTAAGGGGAAAGACCAGTAGGAGCTTGAGTCCTGGGACATTTGTTCCTTAGCTTCCTGTGGTGCAGCTCATATGGTGTGGGAAAAAGTTAAGAACCTGACTTTGTACCCTAGCAGCTGGCTCATAAATGCAGGTACTCAACTTGGAGTGATTATGAACAGCTCACAGAAACTTTTTCCTTTGCTGAGGACATAACTCACAGTTCAGCACTACTAATAGAGACTAAAGGATGTCTAGGGACACTATTTTCAAATAGAGAAGGCAGCAGGAAGAGCTCCAAGTATTTGAATTATGTAACAATGCTTGCTTACTGTGGTGTTCTTGGCTTAAACTCAAGGCAAAAGCAGAGATCCTTGAACCAGTGATTATAACCATTACTCACCCCTCTCCCCATCCTAAGCAAAGTCTCAGTGAGACTCCAAAATGGGTTTTAATACTATCACAAGGGTATGGTTTAAGTAGCAAACTAAATATCCTTTTCCCTCTAGTTATGTACACTGTAAATAGAGTATTAATATAATTTCTTTCACTTCATCAATTCATGAATGCAGCAAGCAGAAGAGCTGCTGGGTTGCTGTTTAATAGTATATTCTGTAAGCATTTCCCACCAGCAAGTGACCTTAGTTGTGGTGCTGTTCTCTAGGGGAGCAGCCTGATCCACACCCAGTTCTACCCAAAGCAGTTTTTAAGATGAGTAAAGAACTGGGTTTTGAAATCAGAAATGGGTTTTAAGATTGGCTTTGACAGACTGTGCTGATGTAAGAGCAGGAAGTAACCTACATTTTCCACGTCTGGTTTCATCAGAGATAAAGTGGAGGCAATACCACAAAACTCTTTTCAGAACATGAGAGAAACATTTATCATCGTCCTGGCACAGCACAAGATCCAAGAGGTTGTAACAGCCCCTTTAGAAGCCATTATCTTGACATTCACAGGTTGGCTCACTTCCCTACTGAACCCTATTAAGGTTCATGCCTTTTGAACCTTAGTTTTCCTTATTTGTTTTCCTCAGTAAAATGATGATGATAATATCCAGGGTTCTGTATAAGATGAACAAGTTTTACCAATATCTAATCCTCTGAATCACGCTCCATCATCCAACTTTCTAGCCCCATTTTTCCTTCCCATACTCCCTTTTGCCCATAAGAGTTAGGTGATTGTGCTGCATCATTGGGTCCCATGGTCAAAGTGGGCTCATTTGAGGTTCCATGACAGGTGTGTTTTGGAGATGTATGTACACCAGAAAAACATGTTCTTAAACTTAATCGATTCCTGTGGGTGTGAACCCATTGTAAGTAGGGCCTTTAGATGAGGTTACTTCAGTTAAGGTATGGTACACCTCAATCAGAATGGGTCTTAATCCTATGATTAGAGTGATTTTCAGACAGACCAAGAAAAAGAAACAAAGAGTAAGAAGCTAAAATCAATGGAAACCAGAAGGAAACGGAGAGGCCAGGAGAGGCTGCTATTTGATTGGTCATGTGACAAGCTAAGAATCAAGAATTGCTAGCAGTCAGCCCTAGAATGCCACAGTGCTAAGGTACAAAGCATTGCTTTGATGTTGCCTTGATATGTTCTTTATTTTAGCCTCAAAATCATAAGCAAATAAGTTCTCATTGTTTAACCTGACCCATTTCATAGTATTTGTT
>PVKH010026324.1:0-13237 GCA_004027955.1 Chaetophractus vellerosus | reverse complement strand
GTTCATAGCCCTGTACAGTTCTGGAGGACATCAGGAAACATTTCAAGAATCTCCTAAGTGCTGACTAAACTTGCCTGAATTACCCACACCACCTCCTCCTCCACATTCCTTAAGCATTATTTGTTTTCCTGAATGTTTTGGGGGAAAATACAAAAAGTAGTCTACTGACTATGGAGACAGGAACCTCTAGCCAAACAAAAAAAAAATAACAAAAACCCCGAAAAACAAATACATAATCGTAAACTAGGCTAGTTTAAGGATACGCAACCAACCTAAGACAACAGTGACTTAGAACTTTTAGATATCCAAACCCATAGAAACATCTGTCCCACCCCCCCACTCCACAATTCTACAGAAAGTTTGATGAGCTACACTTTACTTCACAAGCTAAGTGAAAAGAGTTGAAGGATTATTCCTTGTAATTAAGTATATAATTTGTGCATAAACTAAGAAACTTCTTAGGTTATTCTATTTTAGCGCATTAAAAAAATCTTTTTTGAAAGGCTTACAGCTAATAACTATGAACCTAATTAATAAACGAAGTTACTGTTCTATAAATTACAACTCTCTTTGTAACATCTTCCACATAAACACAACTGTCACTCCAAATTCATAAAGCAAGTTGGCTTCTTTGTGTTAAAATTTAAAAAAAAAGAAACTAGGGGAGCAAATGAAGGTCAGTGGTTGAGTGCCTGCATCCCATGTACAAAGCCCAGGTTCAATCCCCGGTACCACCTTAAAAAAAAAAAGATAGGAAGGGAAGAAAGAAATACAGGGATATATAAAGTTAATGGTGGAATATTTCTTCTTATAAAATGTTTTCAAATTCACTGAGATACATTTTGCATGAGAAGAAACCCACCCACCCACTGCTACCCCCGAAAACATCCCAAGTTATTTCACTGGGCATGGATTCTGCATTAGAATTCCTTTAATTTTTCTTCCTTAGATAATTCTAGATCAAGAGCAACCGACTGCAGATATGGAGCACTACTCTGCATGATGATATTTTTGCAATGCTTTATTAAGAAAATAACAGTACCAGAAAAGAGAGGAGACTTTCAACAAGGTGTTGTCAACATCTGAATATTCCTAGAAACCATCCCAAATGTTTTACTGTGGTGGTGTGTGGTTGGTAGAGGAGATACCTATTAGGAACCAGGCACTGTGCTGGGTCTCCTAAATGAATTATCTCATTTCAATCTCACAACAATACCATGGTTTTAGGTATTAATTCTCCCATTCAACAGATGAGAAGACATATTCGGAAAGAGGTTAAATAACTGCACAAAGTCAAACATCAAACAAATGGCAAAGGCAGAATCCAACTGATATCTGTATGATTCTAAAACCCCTGCTAATTCCAATTCAACACAGTGAGCCAATGGATTTAAAGGCTCATCTCTTTCCTTCTACTGAGTTATTTAGTACTTACTATGTGCAAGACAATAGCTCAAACGATCCTTTTAAAGGATAATTTAGAACATGTCACTTCCTAGCTTAACCCTCTGATGGCTTCCAGGCAAACTAAGAATAAAATCCCAACTCTTAGCAATGGGCTTGGGCTACCCTGACACTTGGAAATGCCAATCCTGTTACCACCTCAGGACTTCTGCACTTGCTATTATTCTGCTGTCATAAACCTTCTGATCAATCAGGGCCCAGCAAAAACCTCACCTCCTTAAAGGTGCCTTCCTTGACAATCCAATCTAAATGAGCTCCCCCACCCACCTATGCAAATTTTCTGTCTAGCCTGGGGTTTTTTTTGCTATTGTACTTATTGCTATCTGAAATTATCTTGCTCATATATCTGTTTCTTTGTTTATTGTTTGTCTCCTCCCCAACTAGAAGGTCCTGAGAGGAGGGAGTCACCAGTCTTGCTCTCCACTGATTTCCCAGCACCTGTAACAGTGTCAGACACACAGTGCAAGTGTAATAAATAAATATTTATTAAGTGGATGACTGAACTCTAGGTGCCATAGATAATCAGATGCAGGCTTGGCCCACAAAAAGTGTTCAATCTATAAGGGACAACTAGACAATTCCATGAGGTAAAATGTTTGAAGTGCCATTGATGAAATAACAATGTATTATGTGGCTTTGAAAGGGAAACTTTTAAAAAATCATATACCAAGGTGATATTAAGAACTACTTATAATTCACCAAGAAAAAAAGGAGGGAGGAAGATAGATTGATGGCAGAATAGGAGGCAACACACACACAGACGCACATACTTGCTCACGGTATTCCTCAGAGCGGAAATGCTCAGTTCAGTCACGGCTTGGAAGATATAAACATCATTGAAATTCAAAAGCAGTTCTGAGAGAGAGGATGCCTCAATTGGTATGCAAGGGATGTTTCCTCCCCTGAATGCATTATGAACTTGCAGCATGCTAATATGCCATGCTATCATAAGCACCAGATGGGGCAGTAGGCAGTACATGTCCCATCAAACCTCAAGAAGATGTATTAATGTTCATGCTCTTTTAAAAAAAAAAAACCCTCTGCCTATGTCCCTAGACTTCCACATTTCTTAGCATTCAGTCACTTTCTCTCAAAGCACAGTCCTCCAGGGCTGCTCCTCTTCACCAGATGGTGCCAGGAATCATTTCAATCTATTTTATCACAGGAGGCAAAGGCCACAAAGCGCGTCAGACTATGCTTACTGAAGACCTACCAAGCACAAAAAAGAACAGAAGATACAGGAGACATACAAAATAAATCTTCTCAGGGCCCTACTGATGAAGCCCTTTTTAATTAACGCTGAACTGGGAAGAGGATGTGGCTTATGCAGTTGGGCACCCGCCTACCACACGGGAGGTCCCGGGTTCGGTTCCCTAAAGACGAGCAAGACAGCAAGCTGGCACAATGGGCTGGCGCTGTGAGTTGATGCAACAAGAAGACACCACGAGGAGACACAGTGAGGAAACACAATGAGAGATACAACAAGCAGGGAACAGAGGTGGCTCAAGCAATTGGGCACCTCCCTCTCACATGGGAGGTTCCGGGTTTGGGTCCCAGTGCCTCCTATAAAAAAAAAAAAAGAAGACAAGCAGACACATAGAGCACGCAACAAACAGACAGAGAGCAGACGGCAAGAATAACAACAAATAAATATATATTTTTTTAAGTATGCTGAACCCTTCTTTATGTTAATCAGAGAAAAATTAAAGGAAAACTTTTATATATCTAAACTTTTAAGACTACCTGATATTACTGTGAAATGGAGGCCCACCCAAATACTCTATAAGAGTATCAGTTAAATTATAAAATTATGAGTATAATAGAAAGGTGGCCTCAAAATGAGGCAAGGGCATAATAAATGGTACCTGAGTGCAATGAAAGAGACACACTTGTATGAAAGAGACTCACTTGTGTAAAAGGAACTATCAGGAAAAACTAACATCCCAGATTCTGATTGAAATGCACCCTCTCTTAACTATCTGCAGTCAACTGAGCTGCCTTTTGTGGGCATCTGAATATGCCACCAGAAACCAAAGCTCTGAACAAATATATTATTCATAATTTCTTGAGGATTATTTTTTAGCTACATCATTTAAAATAAATTACCTTTATTTCCATTTACCTAGGACCATCACTGTTTTTTTTTATGACCAAAAATGGAGTGTTTTCTCTAGAATACAACAAAATGTATCTATATAATTTACAACAATGGTTCTCAAACTTGAACATGCTTCAGAATCACCTGGGGGTGGGGGACTTGTCCCAACACCGATTATGAGTCCCACTCCTGGAGTTTCTGATACAATATATCTGGAGTAAGGCCGAGAATCTGCATTTCTATTGAGTTCCCAGGTGCGTGGGTACTGCTCATGCTGGACCCAGCCTTGAGATCTTATCTACACCATGTTCCCAAAGTGCTTAAGTGAGTCTGGGAAAGTCTTTAATCTGTGCAACATCCTTGTAGAAATGAAGCTAGTGAGTTCATAAACTAAACTGACCTCCCTAGAAATTATTTTTTTAGGAGGAACCGGGGATTGTACCCAGGACCTTGTACATGGGAAGAAGGCGCTCAACCACTGAGCTATACCTGCTCTGCCCTAGAATTTTTAAAAGGCGCAAGAATTAAGAGATTATAAAAGTCATACTAATCCTTCCAAAGGATCCAATGTGCATAAAGAAACAAATATAAGAAGGCAAAAATATTTAAAGAAAGCAGCATTAACAGAAGAAATCATGTTTTTCAGAACAATGTATTATCATGCACAGAATGAATCAATGAATCATCCTACCAGTCTCTCTAGAGTCTTTATGATAAGTTTTATCAGCCTCTCAAAAATTGCTACTTGTCTAGAATTACTGGTAGCAAGAAACTGTTGGCTGAATTTACTGTAACTGAAAAGATGAAAACATTTTGTTAATATTTGTCTTTTGCTAAAATCTTACCAAATATGTCTGGTAGAAGACTAAAACCTTATACCCATCCTACATTGGGCAACAAGAAAGAAAGAAGGCCAAACTACTTGAAAGAGCTTAGGTAGTAGAAGATCTAATTTCCCAAAATATTATATACAACTGTCAGTAGCCCTTGACTTTGTTTTTAATTGCAGTAATTATGCCATAAGGTTTTGTAAGTGTTATATGTTGTATTATACATTTAATCACTTATAGATATATGCAATTTTAACTAATATAAGGTAGCTACTAATAGAGCCATATGGCTGAATGATAAATTTATTTTTCCCTAACTCCCAAATGCTTGATTCTTAAATATCATTTATCAAAAAAAAATTATACAATTCACTTCTTGAATATTTTCCTTCATAATTAACATGCTTTCTGTGTTCTTTCTTTCCTTTAAAATCTCTGTGAACCCCAGTCTACCGCTCATCCACTCACGCATTCATTAAGTAAACATTTGCTGACTGTCTACTATATTCTGGGCTCACAGGTAGCCTGGAAAGGAATTATTAGAACTAGGAAATCAAGATCTTAATGTAAATGGCAGCTTTATGATGATGCTTTAAATGTCTATTTTAATGCAGAGTTGATGATGCTTGAAATGTCTGTTTTAATGCAGAAAACAGTTTGTCCTGGGATAACATAGAACTGAAGGAAAAGGTTATAAAAAATTCAGCTCTCTAGCAACATCACCTACCAAAAGATCAGAAAATCAGAAAGAATGGGGAAAGACTGAGTAACCCAAATTGATGCCACACATTAAAACTGCCATTTATTAAAACCTGAATAAAATCAAGATGGGCAATCAGGCTCTCACTTAAACATGAACTTTATTATTTTGCTTACCATTCGAAGTTTGGTTTCTGGTTTCCAAGCTGACAAATCACGGGGATAGGTAAAGGGAGGACATATTAACACAGAGAAGGGTGGGGTTGAAGGGTGAGGGAGAGCCCTCAGAAAGAGAAAATCCTATCAAACCTAGACAGAACTCAGAAAATCCCAAACATAAACAAAATTCACCATGCACAACAGCCTAGAAAAGTTTTCGTGTGAGGTCAGACATTGTCTCTTATTTTTAAGACTGGAGAGCTTCACTGTCTACCTTTAATAGCCCCTTTACACATACACTCTGCTTTACAGGAACATCTAGCCCATTTATAATCATTATGACCATAGTCCTGAAGGTAAATAGAATAATTGTCTCTACTTTAAGGCAAACAAGGTGACACTCAGACCACAGTAGAGTAACTTCGTCCTGGTCACACCACTAAGTGGTTCAAGAACCTTGATTCGCACCTAGGAGTGGACATTCTCAGTCTTCTGTCCTTTTTAATTGATGGCCTCATCAACACAATATTCCAGTTGTTTATAATATAAATCCAAATCCTAAGACACACTTCAAGAGTATAGTTAAGTATGAAAATCATGGCCATTCAAAATGATTAATAAAGATAAAAATTAACAAGTGAACCAAAGCAACATTGTGGTTTCAGGAGATACTCTTCCACTCTCTGGTAAATACTACAAATTAGTTCAATTATTCCAAAGGTTTTGGTAAAAGATTTATTAAGTTTACATTGATATTATGCCAAATGCTTTAGCTTCAGAACATTTGACTGACGTGTAGATGAAGATGAAAAACAGAGGTAAAGATGTTTCTCTATGTAGTGAACAGCCAATTAAAAAATATCAACAACTTCCTGTCAGCCAAGTTCTGGGTACCAGAAAGACTCTGAATTGTACAAATTAAAAGAGGTTTTGAAGGTCTGATCACATCCCCATTTACCAGTTTTTTTGACCACTTCATGCTTGTCAAGCAAAAACTGGTGTGTAGATGAATGCCTGGGTAATTAAGAAGTTGTATTTTGCCTCTGATTTCTATCACTATTTTTTATAAATCAAAGATTGGGAATATTTTCAGAAGTTCAGAAGAAAATAAACA
Source organism: Chaetophractus vellerosus (assembly GCA_004027955.1). Taxonomy (NCBI): domain Eukaryota; kingdom Metazoa; phylum Chordata; class Mammalia; order Cingulata; family Chlamyphoridae; genus Chaetophractus; species Chaetophractus vellerosus. Next base: position 6,873 of record PVKH010026324.1, on the reverse strand, counting down.
CAGAATACAAAGTTTAAAAAGTGTTTTCTTGGGAGCGAATGTGGCTCAAGCAGTTGAGCGCCTGCCTTCCACACAGGATGTCCCAGGTTCAGTTTCCAGTGCCTCCTAGAAAAAAACAACAAGCAGAACAAACAAAAAGACCAACACAGGGGAGCTGATGTGGTTCAGTGGTTGAGCGCCGGCTTCCCACATACGAGGTCCCAGGTTCAATCCCCGGCCCTCAGTACCTCAAAAGAAAAGTATTTTCTTGTGATTATACTAAAAGCCATTGGTTATACACTTTAGATAGACTATATGGTATGTGAATATATTTCAATAAAACTGCTTAATAAATAAATAAATATGCAAGAATAGTCAGAAATAGCAGCTATGTACAGCAGGGGAAACAGAGAGATTGAATTTTCTTGCTTGTCTGTTTTACATTTATTATTATTGGAATAATGAAAACAGTCTAATGATTGAAGTGATGAATGCCCAACTATGTGATTATACCAAATACCACTGACTGTACACTTTGGATGAATTGCATGCTTTAATAATATGTATCAATAAAATTGATTTGTTAATTAAAAAAAGTATTATCTCTCGAAGGACAAAAATCTTCATTTTGATTCCTCTAATATTTTCAGTCTCCAAGTCATACAAATATAACTAATGCAAGAATAGAAAGGAAGAACAAAAGAAACATTAACAGGCTTTCTAATGAAGTGCTTCTGTAAATGCTGAGCATATAGGGTGAGACACAACCATGATCAAAAGGAACTGTCCATCACTCACACAGAAAGTGTCAGAACCAAGGCCTTCCGTTATTCCAGTTATAGCCTTGTCAGGATAATGTTAAGCATATCAAATGCAATATATAAAATGTTACCTCAGGACTCTCAGAATTTTATTATTTATTTTCCTTCCAATAACCTGAGAATCGTGAAAGCAAACAAGTCCTGAGCAAGGCAGTACAGTTAAATCATGCAAAGTTCAAATGTAAAATAATGATATGCTCCGAAGCACAGCAATTTTCTTTCTCAAAGTTCTCAAAGAAATTTAGCACCTCATCAAAATCACCTGAGATTATTAAGAATGGCCTGTTTATTTTGTCAAAATCTTTAAGACTCTTGTTAAAGGCACAAACCCATGCCACGGTAAAGACACCCTCGAATACCCTTTCTTTCTAAAGCGCATCTCTGCCTAACTAATTATATAGCTCTCTAAGTCAGACTCTACTCAATATCACGTTCTCATAGGTACTTTCAAAATTACTTTGTTGCATGAGCAGCAAGTGCCCTGTGTCATGTTAATAAGCCCCACAAAATTAAAGAATCTTTCTAATAAAATGAGCCTGTTTATAGGCTACACTTATTTAACCTATAAAAGGGAAATGTGGGAAATAGAAGTGAATCTCTTCTGGAGAAGGCATCTGAAAATCTTTAAAATGAACGGTTTTGGGGGTAGGGGGTAGGGGTAAGAGGGCAGGGGAGATATCTGCTTTCCTACATTACACTGATCTGAAAACACCACATCTGCAAGCCTAGGAGGCTCCCGGGGCAAAACAGTGGGAATGAGTACCCAGCAGTTGTTACCATCAAGAGACCGGGTTTTCTTAGGTGACACAATTTTTATTTTTATTTTTAGGTATCAGGGATTGAACCTGGTACATGAGAGTACATGGAAAGCAGGCTCTCAACCACTGACCGATACCCACTCTCCAATCTATACAATTTTTAACAATTTTGTCTACCCATGTATTTAATATACCATTTGCTTTCCAATTCTCTACCAATCCAAAACATAGAAAATCGTCCATCTGAGCTTCTGATCAACAAAAGATAACCAGGTCTTCTTATTACCAAGAAAGGTAATTGTTAAAAGAACCAACAAGATAGGTACACACAGAGAGAGACTTAATATAAGGAACTGTCTCAGGAGAGTATAAGGAATTATAAGGAACTGTCACAGTGGTGTAGTAGGGCTGGCATGACTGAAATCTTTAGGGTTGCCAAGGTCTTAAGTCCTGATTCCTTAGGCTGGAAACTCAGGAAGGGATGAGGGTGAAGTCTTGAGACAGAATAACTTCTTCTGCCTGGAATACTCAATTCCTTGCATTTAAGGTCTCCAACTGATTGGATGAGGCCCATCCACATATTAGATGGTAATCATAACCGCTTGTATCCCCTTTACAAAATACCCACAGCAATATCTAGGCGAGTGTTTGACCAAACAACTGGACACCTTAACCATCATAGTGTTTTAGTTAACTGGTACAGCTTTGTCGGGCAGCAAATTTATTATATCTATTAGGCTTTTCAAAATAATATTAGCTCCTTTATGCCTGTACTCTCTTAAGAGAAGCAGGAATACATAGAGAAATGTAAAGCTTCCTAACCTGCTTTATGCAAGATCATTCTTGATGATTAAGGCTAATGTTTTTCCATTTTCCTATTTCACCAAAGAGAACAACCCTAACTTCTACGCTGCTCTGATTCAAATTAAAACATTCCGTTTAAAATGTTTCCAGTTAGCCTTCATTTCAAAATAGCCTCATCAAGCCATAACATACCCATCCCCCTCAAGAAGAAAAGAAGGAAAGAAAGAATCTAAAAGCCAGCAGACAGACCCAGGAATCACATCTCTGCAATTTCACTGTATCTATGTGACCTTGGGCAAACTGCTTAATTTATCTAACTTCAGGTTTCAAATTTATCACGTGGTGACAGAAACACTTAATCTGCAGAGCTGTAGTGAGAATTTGAGAGAAAGTATATAAAGTGCCTAGCCCGGGGCCTGGCACATATAGGCTTTCAATAAACGGCTGCTCTTAGTATACTATCAGAGATTTCTTCCATTCAGAGATGGCAATTATATATTCCCTTTGAGGTTAAGAGGATTTCCTGATTCCTTTGATTGGAACTCTATGGGTTGAAAAACATAATTAAGCTAGACATTCTCAGAAAGTACATTTACATTAATATTAATTAATGCAAACAGCTGTTTGAGAAAGCCAGCCAGATAAACCTGCTTCTTGGTCAGGTGTGAAATCCTATTGTTCTCCAGTTAGGAATCATTTAAGTTAATGACTTATTCCACTAGATATGGTTAGCTATCAAGAAACTGCAACTGTACACAAAGAAACTGCTTTCAAGAAATTCTATAGCCGCATCACACACAGAAATTAAAATGTATTAAAACAAAAATGAATGTTCCTATTTTTAACATAAAAACTAACTAAAGTTAAGTTACATTAACTGCCATCCAATATGGGGCAACTAGGAACCTAGGCACTTTCTAATAAACATTAGATTACCAGTCACCCACTCCTTCCCCTATGTCCTTGACTGGTAATCCAGTTCAGTATCTCACCCTGGGTTTCTTTAGCCTGTCTCCTCCAACATCCTGCCTCTTATCACCGGATATCATAATTACTATCTACTTCTCTGCCTGGAGCACCAGAACTCTAAAGTCCTTGAGGTCATGGGGGGAACTGGCTCATTTTGAACAACCTACAAATGTCTACTACCTGAATTTTCTTATTACAATAGCCTTTCGCTTGTCATAGCCTGACATTATTTGCTCTGCTTCATACTCTATGAACATTTAGGGTCCCCCATTTCAGAACAATTATAATATAGATTTGATGGGACACTTCTGCCACAGGCCAAGTGATTATTGTTCAGAATTTTCTCCCACATAATTCCACAGTCCTAGTGTAGGAGGGGAAAAAGCATATGGTGAGATTAATCTAGGCACTGAAGATGAAAGACAACCAAGTAAGACTGACACTAATATGTTAACGTGATTTAATGTGTACTTTTAGAAGCAGTACAGTAAAAAAGAGTATTGACTTGGGAGGATCTTCTCATTTAATAAACCATTTGAGTAAGTCGCTTAACCTCTATGAGCCTCAGTTTCACCATCTGTAAACGATACACCTTCCAGCTCTAAAACATGTGTGTTCTTCTGATGATTCAGAATACTGTTCAAAATATTATAATTACAGCATTTTCTTTGAGAACATTAATTATCAGGGTAGTGATGAAATGGCTAATAAATACTTCTAGGCAATACAATGCCTACTAAGTGAATGTTTGCTCTAAAAAATAAAAATTAACAATTAGTTATCATGAAAACTTCAGAAATTATAACCCCCCCAAAAAATGAGATTAAGCACCTATCTTTTTCAATAGAACATTAACTACACACACTGATGCCTTGTAATAGTTTCCAAGTATTATTTAAAATATATATAACTAAGAGGTCAAGTACTCTGAAATATTAACAGAAAAGAATTTAAAAAGAACAAGGGAGAGGGTGCCAGAGTTTGAAGGGAAGTTCAAACTTCTAAATTTTAGCTACAAAGAAGGTCTGCATGATCTACATTTATAATTGGGTATTTACAGCTTATTTAGCTAGCTTTCTTTTAATAATTGGCAGGAGGCTACACAGCAAAGAGTTAGCCTAATATAATGACAAAACAACTTGCAAAGTAAAATAGTGTCAATGAATGGACTGTTGTGTTTTTTGTTCCTGTACAATGGCATTTAGATGCATCTATTAAAAAATAACCAGGTGCATTACCCAAATGTTCAGATACCAGGGACACTAACAGTTATCTGTCCATGGCAATTTCATTTCTGTTTTTTACACAAATCATCGCTTGCAAGCATTAATGTTAAAAACAGAAAAACAGTCTAATACACAGTGGCTATAAATGCCAAATCAATTTTCAGCAGATAATAAAGTCCATGTTTTACAATCAGCAATGCACTGTTTTACTACCCAAAAATGTAAGCTAATAATATATAGCTCTACTAAATGGAAAATGCAGATATGCTGTTAAAAACGGGCCGGCTGTGAGAAGATGGATCATTTCTGCAGGGACCTTCTTAAAGCTATGTGTAAGTGTTTTGAAAATATCACATGATGTGGCCATGTGTTAAAAATTACAGCCAGTTAAGTTCTCTGCTAAGAAAAATATGTGGGCAATTTATGAAATGCACTCCAGGATGGAGATGTCTTAAGTAAAACCAGATTTTAAAAACAAACCCTTTTTTTTTTTTTTTTTTGGAAACTTGAACTTAAAAAAAAAAATGTTCCAGGCACATCTGGAGAACAGGACCATTGAGAAAGGGTGGTCTGACCTAATACTAGCTATCTTCTGAAAGAAAAGCACTATTTCTGGGCTACAGGGACCATGCTCACTTAATTGTCCTTTTAAGGAAACAGTCCTGAAAGCATTTTGCAGGTCTACAAGTTTTTTTTTATAATATTATGCAAAAATTGATCAAAATATTAGCCTTTGAGAAAGCTTGGAGTCACCTACTCTTAAAAACAATATAATGCCGCCCAAGGTCTCCCAGCCTTCTCATAACAAAACATTTTCCTTCTCTTAAACACAAGGGTCTAGTTGTTACAAATGTGACAGGCAGGCAGTGAAATGACATTTCCTAATATTAAGTTAATTTTTAAATAGTTTAATCTATTTCATTAAAGCATGTGTGGCCTCTTTTGACTTTTCATAGTTCATTTTGTGACAGTTTGCTGTCAAGAGCTAAAATGTGCTTTTAAAAACCAAAATAGTTCTAGAAATCCCTAAATTAATGTTTCCTACATACTCACCCCCAAAGTCTTTGGTATGTCTTTGAATAAGTTCTGTTTACCCTTATCTGTTTACAGGGATCCCTATTATCATGAAAAAGTAATTGTTACATCAACTTTGAGACAACCAGGAACCAGTTCATATAAAAATATGTAGTCAAATTAAAAAACAGTGCCAGTAAGATTACATGTCTTACTCAAAAATATAAAATCTGCCCCAAATGGTTAACATAGTCCATTAATATAAACATATATGTATGGACTAAAATATCCTAAATACATTTTAAGAGATAGTACACCATATAGTAGAGTTTAAAAAGTACAGATGGGTGTCAAAAATAGCCAGTGTCAGATCTGCTCAAGTATCGCCATTCTGGCACATGCTCATAGTCACAGCTGTTAATATATTCTCTGTATACAAGTACAGGGTTTTCTAACACAGTTGATGAGGGAAAGAGAAACACTGCACACTTCAGGCTACCGCTTTAGAACCAGTCAGATATTAAGAACTTAACACTAAACACAAACTTATCAAGGACTCTAAAACCTTAAATATAGTTCAATACATTTTAAATAAGGATGCTTTGAAGATTATTTTAAAATCTTGTAATTAGTTAGGGGTAGCAAAGCTCCTAATTAATCTCCTTTGACTATTATCATTCACAAATAGCTTTGGTTATTGAAGGGCTTTGTTTTATCACAAAAAGATAAAAACTCTTCAAAATGCTGATAAATCAGATCACTTAACACATATTTATTAAGAGTATAAGAAAAGGAGATTTAAATTATAACATAAAAATCAGAGGAAACCATGCTACAATTTTCTGGTGAAATGATAAAAAGCACTTTTCACACCAATTCCTTATCATGTACCTAATGCACATTACATCTTTAGTTGCATGGTGCATTATCAATCAAGATGAGAGCTTAGAGTTAAAACGACCTTTCAAAGACCTCAGTCATTGTCTTTTTGCAAATTGATTTTCCCCATATTTCAGCTACACACATTCCCAGTCTACTGAGCTAATGAAAAAGTCCAATTCTGTCACAAATGCATCCTTTCTGCACATACAACATTGACAAGGACAACAAGATGCATCTCAAAGAGAAAAACATTCATTCCTCAAACAACTGGCAATACCTACACACAACTGTGGTTGCAGAAAACTGGCAGATAATGTTTCAAAACACCATCTGTGAGGTGTACAAACTCTATGACCAAGCACAGCCTCTTCTGCCTGTCCTACCCAAATAATCCGCAGGAATCAGCCAGCTGGAGGATCT
>PVKH010026323.1:0-13234 GCA_004027955.1 Chaetophractus vellerosus | reverse complement strand
CTCTCAAGCAGCCCTCCTTTTGACATTTAATTTTCAAAGAGGTTTTGGGTCACAGCAGAGCCACAGACAAAATACAAGACATTCTTATATACTCTACCCCCTCCTTCATTCCTCCCCATACCAAAATCGTTTTGTATGCAGATGGCAGCCCCCACATAACTGACAAACAGGTAGTGAAACATAATTCCTCAACATTGTCATTGGTCCACACCGAGGTCCATATTTTAGGTCATACAGTTTTGTAAATTTTGATGCCTGTCACCTTGTCCCGTGACCACCACTGCAAGGCAGTGGAAGATTTCAATGGGCCAGCAAATGGCCTATATTCGTTCCACCGTGTTCCTCCCCTCTGCACATATTTTTAAATAACTTTAAAAATAGAGTTATGTGTTTGAATGGGGAAACATGAGGCCAGAAGGAAAGGCATGTCAGGAAGTGACTGCTGTGGCCATCTATCATGTTTATATATTGCCATTTAGGGAGTCATAAAGCATTCAGAGGTGTTATAGTTTAGAGCTGGGAAAGATGCACTGGAAAGATGAAAGAGTGCTTCATCCTCATTACAGGGAAAGATGAAAGCCTGGAAAAATTGGAGGTGGAGGAAACTGTTGACATGTAGACTAAGTAGGAAGTACTTGTAGTGGCAGATGGAGAGGTGGGAAAGACTAAGAATTGACAGACTTGGTGACTGATAGGCTGAGCAGAGGGTGAGAGAGGAGTCAAAGTCAATGTTTCTAGCTGGGGCCAAACATGAAGTTGGTTTTGAGTATTCTTTCCTGAATGGCGGTGAGGTGGTGACTCTGGCATACACAGTGAATCTCAATGACTTGCTCTTGTTATCACTCTTGCCTTCTGTCTCACTTACTTTGCTTGTTCCCAGGAGGATCTAAAATGGCTTACCAGTAGAGTTTTATTATCTACATACCAGTTTGCAATGACTTGGCCTAATGCCTTTAGGGGCAAATATTTTACTTTTAAAAAGCTGGTGAATCAGACAGATTTATGTTTTCTAAAGTTGAATCTTTGAGGTTGGCAGCAGTTTAAAAGGGCAGTGACCCAGCCTGTAGATTGGAATTTAGGATCCATTATCTGATGTATGGCATATAACATATGCATATAACATGATTAAATAAGGAAATGAATACACAATCTTGGAATCTATCTTTTAGCAGACAGAATTATGCTTGTTTCTCTCCCCATCCTTTAAGTAAACTCTGGACATTCTTTTATGATCTAAACATTAATATTTCAGTCATCTTTTCATGTCTCTATTGTTAGATGGGAGAAAATTTATCAGGCCAGATGATCAACTTTTCTTTAATGAGTACATGATGCTGAATTCATAGCCTTCCTATTCAAGTGTTTTGTCACCAAAGCATTTAAGTCTTTCTTATGTCCAACTGGAATCTCCTTTGCTTAATACAAGCTTTTAGTTTAGGGATTTGAATTATTGCCTGAGGTACTATCTCATTGGGTCCATTAAAATTAATACATCATTTAATTCAGTAAAATTTATATGGTTTGATTTCTGTCCTTTCAATATTTAGTATCATGAAAGTATCTCAGACTTAGAATATTCATCCAAATAGAATTGAGTAACTTTGGAATTGGAAGTCCAATCTCCCTTTCCATGAGCAATCTTCGTTTGGATTCATGCACATCCACTCTCCACTCAATCCAAAGATATGCTTCCCACTTTATCCAGGTAGCCTTTTTCATTGTTAGTCAGGTGTGTTGTCTATGTTAAGCTGAAATCTGCCTCTACAAAAGCTACTCCTATTTGCCTATATTTCCTTGACTGTGTCACTGGGTTCCACTAAATCTTTAGTCTTTTAAAAAAAATTTTTGTGTTTTTTTAGTCAAAATATCATACACATTTATAAAATTTAAAATATTCCCACAAAGCTTATAATGAAAATAATAAAACAGGAAAACCTTTGTCTAACCCCTCTATACCTCAAATCCAGAGATATCACTTTCAATTCTTTTCAGTTTCTTCTGGCTTTACTTTCATAATTCTAAATAATGTCGTTATAGGTTCATGTTCTATTTCTTGTTTTGTGTCTTTACATTTGGTATATTAATGTTTATTTTAGACTGCTTATTTATTTTTCTAGATTTCTTCATTTTGAATTGAATAAATTTCTGCTAACAAATTTGCACAAATATACATATATATATATTATTTTCTAAGGGCTTTGTGTTTGCTTTTAATAACATTTGGTTAGTGTTATGCAAGAGTTAGCTTGTGGAAAACTAGATGTCTGATATCTCTCCCACCAGGTTGTCAATCTCAAGGACCTAGTCTAAGAGGGAGAAGTCACAAATAAGACTATAGGGCAGATTTCAGAAAGGAGACACTTGAGCATTGGCGTCAGGAAAATTGTCACTTGAGGACATTCCCAAGTTAGAGGAACATGTAACAACTTTGAAGAGATTAGAGGGTTCCCTGGGCTTCTGCTGAGTGTTGTCAACAGAGACCGAAGAGTTGAGAATGCTAAATCAGCTTGGATAACTCTGCTTTGCTGAAGGATCATCAGACGCCAGTTGAGATCTGTTATTACTGACAAATTGTAAAAGGTTCTAGAACTGGCAAAACAACTAGGTCTGAGCTAAGTTAAAAGACATACCGTGAGCAGCTGGGACAGGAACACAGCAAACTTGCTAATTAGTCTGGTGGAAGCCAATTGCCTACATTTTTATGGACTGCTAATTGCTAAAGTAGCAGCTTGCTCTAAAGACAAAAATAACAGCCTGGTATATTCTTGAATATAGTATGAAATGGCCTATGGTATATAGGCTACCTCAACTTTAAAAATATTCTCTTAAATTCTATATTATGTTATTATTAATGATACAGTTTGGATGCCAATTTATCATTTTTTTCCTTAGACTGTCAGATGAGAAAATATAGAACATATTGGACTCTATGTTGGGCATTTATGCTAAGAATTTTGTTTTAAATAAACTGACTCTCCATTTGAATAACATTTCTCAGCTCATTTTTAATATTCCCCAATAAAAGAGCTAAATAAGAACATTTAAAATGTATTATAAATCCTGTGAGATTTTTCTTGGGAATATTTTCTCAGTCTAGTTCTATTCCTTAAAGAGTTGTCTTTAAGGAATTTACCTCTACTTTCTGAAACATAGTAGGCATTCAATAAATACTTTTTTTCAATAAAAATTTGTAGACAGTGAATTTGAATGAACAGATGCATAAAACTGTGCATTAGTATTATAAGATTTTACATACTAAAGGACAATAAGGATAACTAATCCATTAGTTGGATGAAGAAATATCTTTATTATTATAATTTAACAGATGAAAAAACTGAGGGAGAGAGTTGAAGTGAATCCTCTGGAGCCTCACACCTAGTTAGTGACAGAGCCAGGCCTGGAAGCCATTTCTTATGTCAGTCAGTCCATCACTCTTTCCATTCTAAGTAAATTTTCATTCAACTTAAAGGAAGAATGAATTACTTCTGTAGAAATAATTCTGACCTGATTCACAGTAAATCAGCAAAGCTTGGCTTTGTTAAAGGCTCAAATGCATGGTGACAAAAGCAAAGCATCTTTTAAAGCAAAACAAAGCCAAAGTATTCAGTGCATTTGGTTTTATGAAAGAGTAAAGTTTTTAAAAAGGCAAAGAAGAAAAAAATCTGGAAACTCTGTGACCTGGATTTAATTTGAAAAATGTGACTATGAGGCACAAAATAATGGCCATAGGCTGCATAAAAAAGAAAAGCAGTTTTCCTTCGCTATGGAATCGATAGAAGTTCATGTATCTGGGGATTTATTTATTGCTTGCATTGGAACCTGAAACCCGCTAATTATATTGACAGTAGTTGGACATTACCGAGTAATTTTATGTGGCAGAGTAATTGGATGAAGATAGAAATAAGTAGATGAGTATTTCGACCAATACCCCTAGTTGTTCAAATACCAGGTAACATTGCTTCACTTGCAGAATTGATTAAGGAGTGGTTGTGAATTGTTTGTCCTATTAATTAAATGTTTGGTTGTATTACCATGTAATGTATGGCCTCGTGAGGGTTTTTAATGCTTACGATGCTGTAGTCACTTTTCAAATGTGTGGCCTTGCCTAAGCTATTAATTATTCTGAGCCCAGGGTTTTTCAGATACGTTTATAATGGTACCCACCACATAGGCTTGTTTTGAGGATTAAATGAGAACATGCATGTCAGGTTTGCATAGTGCATTCCACATAAAGAGCACTCAAAACAGGTTAGCCATTATTATTATTTTCAGCCACTGCAAGGGAGCTATATTGTAAGAAACCGTACTGTCATTGCTGCTGCACTGAAACTTCAGTAAATCAACAATTTACTATACAGTTTGCAGATATGTCTACTCCAAGATCCTTTCTCAAGAAGGCAATGTAATATCGTAGAAAGGCCCCTTTTCGCTTGGAATTCAGAACACTCGGTTCAAACCCAGAGTTCACAGGAGCAATTTGTACTATTTATTCCAGATCTTCTAGGAAAGTGAGCTTCACTCATTCAATCACTTTTTGGCTGAGCAAACTTATATTCTCTTACATTTTCCTGAAATCATGATTTCATGTTCCCTAAAATCGAGTCAACCATATTAATCTACCTGGGATGCTAGATCAGATGAAGGTATATAGCTCATTTGTAGATCCCATACTGTTGAATGAATATTGGTTATTGACAGTATCTGAAGGTCCCCATACTGTTCCCCTTTTAAGGCCCTGTCTAAAGGTAACTCTTCTTTGAAGCCTTTGGTGAGGTCTCCAATATCCAACCAGATATCTGTTCTCCTTCCTTGGCACTCCTTCTCTATTTCATTGGATTTCCCTTGGCATGCATAGAACAACCTGCTTTGTAGAGCAGTAATTTATATTTATTTCATTCCTGCTACTTCAAAAGGAAGGATCTATATCTGATTGCCCTGATTATTCCCCCTGGTGCATAACACAGTATCTTGCCAATACTAAGTGCCAAACAAATATTTGATGAATGAATAAATAAATTAACTTTTGAACCATATGCAATACTAAGTTCTGTGAGTTATATAAAAATACTAAAAGCAAATAAAGACAATTACAATTTTATCTTTTGAATAAGATCACCAGCTCCTTTAGGATTAGAAATTAATTAGAAATTAAGTCACTCTTTATTCATTCATCCTGTTCTTCAATAAACACACATGTTGAACACCTTCCAAGTTCAGGAACTGTGTTGGGCACTGGGGATTCAATTCAACAAAAACAAGTAAGCCTCATCCCCATGAAGCTCACAGTTTGTAAATAATAAGAAAATAGTAAGGCAATAATCCCAAAACTTGCTCTCAAAAACTAATACATTTAGACTTCTCTTTATTAAAAGAGGTCAATAAAAAATCCTCAATTGCCTTTTCTATCCCTTATTACTCCCAACAGTTTGGTCTCTGTTCATTAGTAAGATTAAATTTGGCTACTGAGAGTAGGTCAGGCAAATTATTTTTCCTGGTTAAAAATAAACTCCTATTGCTATTAGTAAAACAAAATTATTTTTCATAATCACATGTAATTGAGCATGTCCTGTTTAGTTATAAACAAATACACAAAAGTACATTGATCTACTTTCTTTGATAATGAAGTTTGAAAGCCATAGCTATATTACTTAAACTTATTTTTCTTCACTTGTTAAAAAGTCCAGCAGGCACACATACCTGCAGAGAATATTTCCACTTAACAAGGCAAAATTATTTAATGGAATTCTTGGACATACTTTTTAATCAAAGAAGCATAAGCAATTCTGTGCCAACATGGGACCAGCCAATATGATATAAAGTGAATTTCTTTCCATCACTATTTGTCTGGGAGGTAATTTTGAGTGAAAGGAAAACCTTTTCTTCAATTGTACAAACCAAGACCAGTTTAATACGTTGTTGCTGCCATCAAAGCAGCAGAAGTCACTGAAAAGTCACATTTTAAAGATGAGGGATGGATTCTCTCGAGGTTAGCTTAACTCCCTCTCCTGCTTGCTCACCCCTCACTTCTGGCATACACACACCCACCCATGCCACCTCTAGACTTCCACTGCTTTCCTGTGGTTGTGGGGGTTTATGAAACATGCAAATAAAGTTTACAGTGCCCATGTATCCATTTTGTTCACATCAGGTCAAGGAATACATGGATGGAAAACTCCAAAACTGAATTCCCTTTTGTTTTGGTCAGCGTCCTGGAAGGAAAACTAGTGACGCTCTCCAAGGGGGTACTATGAGGAGAGTTGACCTATTTCCAATGGTGTGGGCAGGTCAAACCTGAGGGCAGGGAAGTCACTGAGGGAGGATGAAGCACCCTTGTGGCTGTTACCACTTCCAACCCCAGAAGAGGCGAGCTGAGGGAATAGTTTCTGGAACCAAGAGAGAGAGCCATAGCCCTGTCTGTAGAGAGGGCTGCCCAGCCAGAACGGTGACTTCAGTAGAGAACAACAAGCATTGCCAACTTGAGAGCTGGCAGGGAAGTTAATATCTCCAACCTCACTTTTTCCACTCTTTGGCCTCTTGCCAATACCTCCTTGTTGATATAGTCCAGAAAGATGAGCTTCCCCGGGAACAGGGTAAGGTGGAGAATGGATCCAGAATGCCAAACAGAATATGAAGCATACTTTTTATGTAGTAAGGGCGTGTGTATGATGTGTCTGTGTGCACGTGCTCCTACACAGAAAGCGCCCACTTCTTTCAAGAGAGTTTACAGACTTTGTTCATTTAATCTTACACAACCTCTTTGAGATGAGCATTTTTATTCTCATGCAATGGAACAAGGATATATTAATACAGATGTGTTCACAGCTGCCTTCTTAATTCCAGCTCACCAGACCAATTTCCCTCTCTTGTCATCTCTTCTAAAGAGGAAAGAATATTTCTAGCTGGAAAAGGGTCTAAGTAAATCTGATAACGAATGAGTGATAGTGAATGAAGTGAGGAAGAGCAAAGAGCACAGGGACTGGACATGGAGCAGGAATTTCTCAGCAATTTTAAGGGGTGAGGCACCAAAGTAGTTTAAGAATATGAGAAAAGTAATGTGAAGGTGGAAAAACAGAAGACAAAAATAGTGTTCATCTGCATTGGATTATTTTTACAATTCTTCTAGAAGCATGAATAAAGAATGCAATTACTTCAACATTTTGATTGGCTAGTGAGCTGTGCTTTTGAATGAGACATAGCTCAGAAACTGAATCACATGGTTCCTGGTTTTATTGGAGTTTAAATTTTATTTTGTTTAATTTTGAAAATTAAAGATCTCACACCCAGAAATGAAGTAACTTCTGCCCAGGTTTTTTGACTCCAAATCTATTGGTCTCGACTCAGTCTTGGCTGAAGTCATCCTTGCTGAATTTGTTGAGTGATATAGTTTTCAGGGGGTCAGGTTTAATATGTTGCAAGTATCTGGTATGCCTTTTGTCTGTTTCCTAGTTGCTAAAACAAATACCATGCAATGGGTTGGCTTAACAACAGGAATTTATTGGCTCACTGTTTCAGAGGTTAAAAGGCTTGTTTCCTCCAGAGGTCAGTATCTTCTGGCTGGCCACCAGTCTTGAGGCTTCTTGGCTTTTCTGTCACATGGCAAGGAACATGGCCATGCCTTCTTTCTCAGAAGGGTTCCATTTGACTTCCATCTTGTCTCTTCTTCTGTATCCAATCTCCTTTGCTGATAAGGACTTCAGCCATATTGGATTTAGGCCTGCCTTTGTTCAGTTTGGACATACCTTAACTAATCACATCTTCAAAGGTCCTGCTTGCAAATGAGTTCACACCCACAGGACATGGGTTGGGACCTGAACATGCCTTTTTGTGAGGGACATGATTCAATCCTCAATAAATTCCCTGTAACCTTTCTCACCTCCTGCCTGAGGCAAAACTCTCCGACATTTTTTGCAGTTGCTCCTGTTTCTGATTCATAGGTGATTACCATATTTTCTGTTTAGGTTTCTAGAATTGTTATGTCTATCTACCTATCCAACTTGAATCTGTGGACCGTATTTTCCTATTAATTCTACATTCAGGGATTTTTTTTTCTTTTAGGTTATATGGTGATAGAAGTGACTCTTCTTACACTCTGCATCATTCCATAACAAAATTGAGTTTACTTATTATCTTTAATTAAAGATAAATTAACATGTACTATTGCAGTCACTGCAGTGATTAAGGGAACAATTTTTTTTAAACCAATCAGCCTGCATCTGAATTCCAGCTTAACCTCTAACTAGCTGGGTGATCTTGGACAAGTCACTGAAACTCCCTGGGCCCCTATTTTCTCATCTATATAAAAGGGAAAATAATAATACTGACATCTTAACGTTGTTATGAAGATTAAATAAATTCCTAACTAAATAGTATTTAGGAGCATGCCTGACACATAAACATTTGGTAAAAGTTTGCCTAACATAATGACGCAAGCCTAATTAGCCATGGAATCCTTCAGTTTGCCTGGCATAGTGAACCATCTTTAGACTTTGGTGTCAGGCAGACCTAGTTCAAGTTTCAACTCCTCCACTTCCAGGGACTGTAAGGGATGTGAACTCAGTCAGGTTATTTTATTTTTATGAACACCAGCATTTCATATTCATGAAATAGAGATGGTGATATATATCTCAGAGGGTTGATATTTAGTATAATACAAAGTTAAATATATGTAAAGTATATAAATGTAAAATACATATATGAAAACTACATAGCACAGTTTGTGACTAATCAAAAGCATTCATTCAACGGTGGATATTATTTTAAGAAAGAATGATCAGTCGTGTTATCAGTAGCAAAAAAAAAAACAACAAAAATGGTAAGAGGTAAGGGAGAGTTTCATGTTCTGCAAAGGGGGTGTTAATTAATGAGTCATGTTAAAATGTGCAAATGATGCTAAATTAAAGGTGTTTTGAAATTACTTTATAAACCAAATGAGTTTATTAGTAAGTGGTGATTACATTATTCTCCTATTAGAATAATTACTTTTAAGTCAATGACACCTATTTGACCATCCTACACTGGTTTCAATAATAGTATCTTGTCCACCAATCATGTTCCCAAATTTCTGTGATATCATTGGTAGTTTAATAGAGCATCAGGTGAGCCTGTGCCCATGAGCATTACTCAGCTAAATTAATATAGTTTTAATATAAAAGCAAATAATCCTGAGAGCTTAAACAGTTGGTTTGGCATTATTATTAATAAACACAAGATATCTCCCAGGCTATTTGAAAATTGAATATAGATTTCTAACTTCTTATATTAGCTAGAGTAAACACTAACTGTATGAACAAACCCTAAGATCTCAGCAAACTAACCCAAAAGAAGGGCTTTGTTTTAGTTTAGCATTAGTTTTGTTCACTCATAAAGTTCCCAGTTAGGAAGGAAGTGAGGTTCCACTCCACACAGCCATGTAGGGACCCAAGCGGACAGAGGTTCTGCCACCTTCAACACAAAGTCCCAAGGTGGTTCTAGATGTCATCATCCCACTGACGGACGTAGGTGGAGGTGGCAAGCATTGCTGTTGGTTACATTTCACTGGCCAGTCGTTACTCAAAAGTTACCCCCTAGTGGCAAGGAGAGTTGGGAAATGTAGTTTCTGGATGGCCTTGCTTCTTTGCAACATCTCAGCACTATGGAGAGGGGAACAAATACTTGGAGGACAATGACTGACGTCTGCCCCACCCTTATTACTCAGATTGACAACAGTGTGGTCATGCCTACTTTTCTTTCTTCTTCTCTATTTCCCACTAAAGAAGAAATTGAATTAAAAGAAAGAGAAGGCCTGTACTGTCTGTGCTCACTTGGACTAGGAGCCTTAACTCACCCATTTTCATACTTCTGGTGCCTGACACAGAACTTATCACAAATTAGATATCTAATAAGTGTTGATTGAATTATCAAATGAGCACACACTCCTCGCCTTTTCACCTCATCATTTTTTCTTCCTCCTGTCCTTTCTTCATTTGTATCCCCCTTCCTTTTTTTGACCCTACACTTTCAGAGGTGTTGTTTTCTGGATGGCACTGTGATAAGTGATGGGGAGTGAAAGATAAATTTAGCCTTGGGGATAAGGCACGTCAAGCAAGAATAAGGAAACTGATGCTTCCATCAAGCATTGATAAACATTTTGAAATGATTGATTTCATTAAAAGGTTTAACAATCTTAGGAAAGTCTACAGAATCATTATGCATTCTTCTGTTACAGACATGGCTAAACCTGTCTAGAAAGTTTATACTCGGCTCCAGCTTAGGCTTGGCTTAACCTGCGTTAATAAGATCCCTGAATTGACAGACTGTTGCTGAGGCCACTTCATGGTAAAAGTCCTCTCATGCTGTTTAGTAAATAACTACAATTCTACTGTGGTAAACTGGGCATTCTAGTGGAGGAGGTGGTCTAGTTTTCTTTTTTAATAGAGTTTCAAGGATTTTTCCTATAAGGTTATTGACATCTTCGTAAGATTTAATATGCTCCAATCCTACTGCATCTGGACACTCTTCTTTCTGATAGTAGTGATATGACAATGACACCAGTCATTTATTTAGTACTAATAACTGTGTTTGACACTGAACCAATCACATTACAGATATTATCTCTTTGACTCCTTGCATCAATGGGCAAGTCTTATGCATATTTAAAGATCTGGAAATGATGTTTGGACAGATTTGATGCCTTGCCTAAGGTCCTGCAGCTTAGAAACGGGCAGAGCAAGTATTCAAATATAGTTTTGCCTGACTCCAAAGCATGAACATGCAACCACCCCAGCTGATGGACATTAGTTTAGGCCATTGAAATAGGAACATGAATTATTTTCTGCTCCTTTTTCTGGAAAGAGATTTATAGGCACTATGGTAACGTTTTCAAAATGCATGATTAGGTTTGAGGAAAACACAAGTGTGTGGACTCCTGCCTTTTGCCTGAATGAGCTCCAGGAGTTCCAGGGGCTTCTTAAATGTTGAGTATTATATTTTTATGAAGATTAAGTCCATAGATTATCACATTTTCAGGGTATATGACTCCAAGAAAGTTAAGTACCCATTGCATTCTGTTATTCGTTCCTTCTTCCCAAACACACAAAAATGTGCTGGTTTGATTAAAGGCTAAATTTCTAATTCCAAAGGTACAACTAAGAACCTCAATGAGTGGGTCAAACTCAGAAAATATAACTAAAAATTTTTAGAAGAAAGGTTTATTGTGAGCTCCTGGCCACTTTAGAGTTTAGAAAGAAGAAAGGGCTGACCTCTAACAAAGGGGAGAGGAGAATTCACAGCTTCTTGTTGATTCAAACTTGTTGGTGGAGCAATTGTTTTGGACAGTGATGGCAAATTGTTTCAGATCTGCGTGATCATAAGGGAGCTGTGAACAGGATCTCCATGGGATGGCTGGGACCTCATCCATCTGGGGTCTGGCTGTGCACCTGCAGCTGCTGGAACTGGATGCTTGCCTTGTTGTCTTTGGTTCCTGGGAGATATGGTCACTGGGTCTTCCCTATTTGTGAGGTCAGCTGTGCATGAGTGTTATTGAATTCAAGCATTAGTTCTTTTGGGGGGTGTAAGATGAGTAAAGGGTGGACATGAACTCTTTCCTAATATATATATATATGTGTGTGATTTTTTGTTGTAACATATAAAATTTGCCATATCAACTATTTTAAGGTGTACAATTCAGTGGCATTAATTACATTTACAATGTTGTACTACCGTCACCATCATCCATTACCAAAACCTTTTCGCTACCCCCAACAGAAACTCTGCACCCCTTAAGCAATAGCTCCCCATTCCATTTCTCCTCCCCTCCCAGGCCCTGGTAACCTCTAATCTACTTTTTTGTGTCTGTGGGTTTGCTAGACACCTCATATAAGTGGACTCATGCAATACTCCTGCCTGTTGGAAACTCATAGTTAATGTAGTTACTACTGATTTGGGAAAAATATGATAGTTTGTTACCAAATGCTTTTAATTTAGTGCCATTCAAAGTAACACACATTTAAAACAATATTTTCTCCATTTCCAGGAAAGTTTTCCCCTTTGAAGGCATAGAGAAGTGCCAAGAAATGCATTACTTTTTCTCTTTACTGCCCCCCCCATCTGTATGCTTGCTTCTTTCCAAAGAAGAAGATATGGCTTTACATAAATTAAAAATATGCAGCGCAGTCAGTGTACATTGTATGTAAAGGGAGAAGGGACCCCCCAGACCTTTTCCATGATGAGGCAGAAACTTCTTGAAGGAACGGTTGTGGTTTGGCTGTAGTTAGATACCTGTGCCGAGCACATAGGCTTTCTGTAACCTATCTGTCCTTCAGTTATAAACTTTTATTCATTTATTTATTCAACTCATATTTGAGGGTTCTATATCTGAATTCAACAACAACAAAAGCAAGCCTGTTTGTTTTGCTTCAGCTATATTGCCCTTTGGGAAAACTTTAGGGAAAAATGGGAATTAGGAACAAGAGGTGGTAAGAAAAATCAGATCCACCTCCTACCAGGAAGAGGAGAAGGGATTAAGAACCCAAGAATTACATCTCATGGCAAAATATCCCGATTAGGACCACAGATCCTAACCACTTAATGTATGAGTGGATCGTTATTGTTCCACATTCAATCTCAATGAGTTTGGGATGTGCCCTCTAAAGGTGATTGTTCTTCTCAGTGACCCATAATCCGTTTCATTCAAAATGACAAAGATTATATAAATCTTCTCAGAGTTATTTACATTTTCTTCCCTTACTCTCTTTAGGCATAGCCCCAAACACACCCTTTGTGTTTAAACACATTTTGTTAAGAGGCATTGCAGTATTGTTGAGAGGAAGAAATTAAACGCGTCCTCCCGTGTCTACTTTTCTTTATACTGGGCGTTATTGGAATCCACAATGTTTATCCAAAGTTCTTCTCAGGTATACTTTTAAGAAGAAAATTCAAAATATATAAATCAGACTTTAAAAATAATTTGTGTCTTCATTTCCTGGTCTACTATGACAAATACCACCCAATGGGTTGGCCCAACAACAGGAATGTCTTGGCTCCTGGTTGGAAGGTAGAAGCCCTTGCTCTATCCCCAATGCCTCTGGCATTCCGGTGCTGCCTGCAGCAATCCTTGGGGTTCCTTGGCTTGCATCTCTGCCTCCCGTCACATGGTGCTCTCTCTCCCCTCGTGTCTGCTCTTCTGGTTTCCACTGACTTCCGCCTTTGTCCTCTGACCTTCTATGAATGACTTTGCTCAAATTTTTTCTACTTTTAA
>PVKH010026322.1:0-13234 GCA_004027955.1 Chaetophractus vellerosus | reverse complement strand
TTTGTGGTTCCTTGTTAATGGCAATCTTAGGACTAAGTGCCCAATTTGATCTGTACAGTGCTCAGCACCTTCCAAGGGATGCTGCCAGGGCATCTCTTCTCCTTGCTTTCTTTCATCGGATCTGACTTTAAAATGTTTATTGGACTCTATGTCCTTTCCTTATGGTAGCTGCTCTAGGTTTTGCCTTTCCTGCATACCCAAGAGATCATTGGATTGAATGCAGTCCTCCTTCCAAGGAAGTTAGGAAACACCAAAATACAGGTATTTAACAAAACCAAATATATTTTCTATTTTAATAAATATTTTAAAACTCACCACAATTTAAAGTTGCATTAAGTTAATACTTAAGGGGGGCCGGCTGGATAGCCCAGTAGATAGGGCACCGGCATACCACATGGGAGGCCCCGGGTTCGGTTCCCGGGGACCTCTCCTAGCGGGCAGACCGCCATTGAGAATGGCAAGCCGCCATGGGCGGGGCAAAAAAAAGCCGCCACGGGCAGGGCAGGTCGCCAGCAAATGGAGTGCAGCCAGCCACCCGCGAACTGAAAGCCAGCCGTGAATGGAAGCAGAAGCCGCCCACAAGCGGGGAAAGCCGCGCCTGCGCAGTGACCAGTCTCGGCGCGTCGCCGCAGCGGGGGGGAGGGGAGATATGTAATAAAATAAATAAATCTTAAAAAAAAAAAGTTAATACTTAAGGAACTTTGATTTAAAATGTTATATGGCACAACTCTGAGTGACCACTGTAGAAAAATACAATTTAACAAACTGAAGCTCTTTTACTGTGGGAATCCTGAGAGATATATGATTAGGAGAATTAGAAGCTATGTTTTTTAAGTAGGGAATGTAACTGAAGACTTTATTAACTAAAATGTAATGTACTTTCACTTTATTCTGCATCTCCCTTATCCAAATACTATTGGTATTAGACTATTAGAGAAAATAGCAAAAAGATGGCCTAATATCCAATGTATGTGGATTAGAGACTATTGTACAATAGTACGGTACTGTACAACATAAAGCTATGTTGTCATCCTAACCCCCAGTACGTGTGAAGTCCTATAGCGCAGTGCTTTTAAGACTGTGGGAAAGCATCAGTTTGATCTTAAAAAAAAAATTTCCAATAAGTTGGAAACAGATACTCTCATTTAAAAAATGAATTACTGTAAAAATGATTAAACTAAAAGTTTCCAATTGGTCATTCTTAAATTTTGTATGTATTCCATTACAGATCAGTAATAAACCATTCTTAGTCTGGTACTAGCCACTGAGTCATATTTGAGTTGGGAATATGAATATCAGAGAAATAAGTTCTAATGAAGACAGTTGCATTTCCAATGATCTGTTAAAAGCAAAAACAATAACAACAACCAAAAAAAAAAAAAAAACACCCTTTAGAGGGAATGGGGGAAAAAAATCTTCCTATCACTGAAGAAATAAGCAACTGATATTCACATATTCAAAGACCATATCATGAAAAACAGCACAATATTTTGTTGGTCATAAAATATGTGACAATTTTAAAAAGTGATTGACTTATTTTCATTTATTCTGTAGTTGGGCAAATTACCTAGGAAAGGCTAAAATATTTTTTCAGAATTTGAATCCAGATTTTGGTAATTCATCAGACCCTCTGGTTTTTTTTCCCATTCCTCACTAACTGATGACTCTAGAAAAAGAGTTACCCATAAGCTGAATATGGTGTTCTCATTCTACTGCAGAATTGGTAACATCCTCCCAGCATCTCCACCCTTTGCCCCATTAAGTTAAATGATTAAATGACAGTATTCAGAGGAAAATTGACTTCTCAAAAAATGATGTTTCAAGTTTTCAAATCAAATCAATGCTAATCAAAGTCTACTTGAACTCAAGACCTTGAAAATAAATTATTGAGGTTTCTCCCCTGACTGTATTACTCTCTAGAGTCTAAATGCTCATGCTAAATCAATGAGTTTTTTTGTTGCTGTTGTTTAAAAAAACATGAATTCAGGTCTGAGGTTTTTTAAAATACGTTTGCTTTTTATTGCATACTGATTACTGAAAAAGAAAGATAAAATATGCATTTAAAATATGAAATATAAAATGCATTTAAAAGAGTCTTAGTGGCTATCATAATGAAATGTTTCTTGTATTTGGTGCATGAAAAGAACTCCTCCACATTAAAATAAAATTCACAATAGGGGAGTTTCAAGATATAAAGACTCCTAAATGGTAGCTGTATTTGTGTCAGTAAGAGAACTAGTGATCAATAGGTTGTCAAGGAAGTTTCATGGAAATTATACCAGAAATTTCATAATGTCCATTTTGCAGTGTATCAGTTCATGCATTTCAATGCAGAATAAGGAAGCAGATGTAGAAAAAAAAATCTAAACTTTGACGAAAAGAAACTCTTAGACCTGACCTGGGGATATGTCTTTAAAATGCCAGTGGCATTTCTATGAAAATGATGAAAATTGTCTGAATGAGTTAATATATGTGACCAGAATCAGTGAATATTGAGCATTAGGACAAGTAGAAAATGTGTTTATCAGCAATTATTTCATGCCTCAGTTGTATTGGAAAACAGGCATCTGTGGGATAGATTTTCCCCTTTAAGAACAGGAGTATTCCTTCAAAAATCCATTGCCTAAAGTGTTGCATTGTTACTATAAAATGATTTTTAAGACAAAAAGCCATACAGGGACATTAAAATGAAAATATGGGTACTAGAGAAGTTATCTGTAACATGTAGAAAGTTCTGATCTTCCTTAAATTCCATGTAGATACTTTTTTTTCTTTATTTGAGAAGTTACAGGTTTACAGAACAATCATACATAAAGGACACATACCCATATACCATCATATTATTAATGCCCTGCACTGGTGTGGAATATTTGTTACAATTGATGATAGCACATTTTTATAATTTTACTATTAACTATAGTCAGTGGTTTAATTCAGGGTTTACTGTTTGTGTAGTGTAGTTCCATGGATTTTTTAAAAAATTTTTATTCTCTTACCATATATACAATCCAATACTTTCCCTTTTAATCATATTCAGATGTATATATTTCAGTGCTGTTAAATATGTTCACAACGTTGTGTAACCATCACCACCATCTATCCATCCATCCTTTGTTTTTTTGTTTTTTTTTTTAGGATGTACCAGGATTGAAACCAATACCTTGTACATGGGAAACAGGTGCTCAAACCATTGAACTACACCCACTCTCCCCATCCATGCTTCTGAAGAAGATTGCAGATATCAAGGAACCCAAATTCACAGGGACCTTACTTTGAAATTTTCTCCATCCTACAGTTCTTCAGATAATACTGAGATTGGTTTCCTCCTTCATTTCTTCCTTCTTCCTTTCACACTTATTGTGCACCTGCTAACTGCCAGGGTTTGCAGTGGGTTTTGTTGGCAGGTATGAACACAAGACCATTCCTGCTATAGAAGTCCTCAGTCCCAGGGGCTCACAAATCTTTTCTTTTTCCCCTGGGCTAAATCTGTGATTATTTTTTATTTCTTTTATTAGAGAAGTTTTGAGTTAACTAAACAATCATGCGAACCACAGAGGATTCCCATACTTCTCTCCACCGCCGACACCTTACATTGTTGTGACACATTTCTTACAAATGATGGTGCACAGATCTTATTTCGTGTTTGACTTCACTCCATCAGTTAACTAAGAGTTTTTCCTTACTCTAGAAATAAGTAAATGGGAAATGAACCTATTATCCAGTCTCTTAATTCAAAGAATATAACATAGTTTGTTTGACCTTGGTCTTAAACCTAGATGCATAGCACATCTATTGAGTTTATGTGAGAAATATTTATTCTTAGGACAATTACACCAGAAATAGAAATCCAAGTTTGTGAGTATATTAAGAGTCTTATTGGGAGACTATATGTTTTCCACTGATACCACCTTTACTTAAAATATATTTGCCATTGTTAGGAAATAGCCTTCACAAACCATGCATAATTGAATATTCTAAATTTCTCTCATTTCTTTTTTTTTTCCATTTAGTGTGTATCTCCTTTTTTTGGAAACAGTCTCAAATTCTCCAGAAATAAATCTTATCAAAGAGGTGAGTGATTAAATTAAAAGACATGGAATATGTGTGAGGTGAAGAACAGTAAGATAATTTGCAATTAGACTGTTTAGTTCACAGAGACAATTGCATAAAAGGAATTTCATAAATGTATGGGATAATGGCAACAAAATTAGGATACTATACTCTATCACAATTTATTTTTGGAAAAACAATCTCCAGTTTTACATATACACTCAAATATAAAGAGTATTTAATCCCTCATTCTCTTAGAGGTACATGAACAAATGTGCAGAAAGCTGACATGTGTCATGGACATGATGAAATAGAAACTTCTATTACTTACTTTGAAGTTTTCAAGAGAAAACTGCCTGGCAAAGAAGCTGTTTGGCCCTAAACCAACCAGATTTTATTTTTTTCCTTAAACAACAGAAATTTATTCTCTCACAGTTTGGAAGCTAGAAATCCAAAATCAAGGTGTTGGCAGCATATTTTCTTTGATGTCTGTAGTGTTCTGCTTGTGTCTTGCTGGCATTTCCAAATCTCAATCTCTCCACATTTGTCTCCTAATATTTGTCCGAATGTCTCCTGCTCATAAAGTCCCAGTCATATTGGATTAAGGTCCACTCTGATTCAGTTTGGCTTCACTTTAAGTATTAACATCTTCAAAAATCCTATTTATACTTATGGGTTCACATCCACAGGACCTGGGTTTAGGACTTGAACATGTCTTTGCGGGGGACATTATTCAGTCCATAACAAACTTTAATAAATTGTTTTCCATTGGAACTAGCTAGACAGGATTCTATTGTTTATAACGAAAAATGTTGGCTGATACAATGTGTTTTAAATTTTAATAAAGAACAGTAAAGAATATTTCGAATGAAATGCTATCCACATTCAATATGATGGCGTTGACCTGTCCTTGGTAGAAAAAGCGTTTTGAACTGCTTTTCTAGTAAAGATAAAAGATTAGTACAAATCTATTAATTTTTTTTAGCAGGAATTAACATTGAATGCCTTATATTCCAACTAGAAAGAACAGCTTATCTTTCATCAGAAGTCAACCAGATATATTTTGAAGGAATTTAGTACACTGGTGAAAATGACCAGAGGAGGATTCTTCTGTTAACTTGAAAGACCCCATCCACAATCAACAACACACATTAGTTGAGATCAAATAAAAGGATTAGATATTTTAAGTGGGGATTTAAATGCAAAGCGGTAGATACTGCTTACATAAGTGCTGCAAATTTTTTTTCCAGCAAGAGTGTCACAGAATTAAAAATCAAGATTAAATTGCCTTTTCAGATAGTCATGGAATTTCTTAGAGTAAGTAGAAATCCTCCCATTGAAGGTTTAGAGATAAATTATTAAAATTACTAAACTATTTTAAAGAAAATACACTAAAGGATATGTTTATGTTGAATAGTCCCCCTTTTTAAAAATACAATAAAAATATATTTGAAGAAAATATTATAGTATTTGTATAGTCTAAAGTCACAAAACAATGTCAGAGCAAATAATTCCATTCAATAGCTAGCATAAAAATTCAAATTTCTTTCTAAATATGGTACACTATTACTCATTTAGTTGTGTTAGAAGTTGTAGTGTAATAAATATATCCACACTTCTAAAATGGCCATTAAGTTTATGATATTTGTTCTTGCAAATTTCAGTGTAACAAAAACAAAATCCATTAAGATCCATGTGCCCCAGACATGCCCTAGAATACTCATTAAGAACCTAGAGTGTCTGCAACTGCAAGCAAGAGAGACCCATCCAACGGCCATATAGGATCAAAGGCCCCCTCAACTAAATGTGGACTGGGCATCACCATCACAGAGACCTCAGGATTGGGGAATGAACTATGGACTAAAGTAGACTTACTAGTATTCTACTATAAACTTATTGTGATTCTAGCAATGGAAGAAAGATCATTGATGTGGAGGCAGTGGCCATTGGAGGTTCTGGGGGTAGGGAGAGGGAAAAACAAGTATAATACGGGGGCATTTTTGGGACTTGGTAACAGTCCTGAATGACATTACAACGACAGTTACAGGCTATTATATATCCTGCCATAATCTACAGAGTTGAGTGGGAGAGAGTGTAAACTACAATGTAAACTATAATCCATGCTTAGTGGCAATGCTCCAAAATGTGTTTATCAATTGCAATGAATGTACCACACTAATGAAAGATGTTGCCAATGTGGGAAAATGTGGGAGGTGTGGAGAGTGGGGCATATGGGAATCCTCTATATATTCTATGTAATTTTAAAAAATTATATGTATGTATAAAAAAAGAGGTATGAGAGATGAGAAGGAACTAGCAAAAGAGATTAAGAAGAGAAGTCGGTGAGAGGGGAAGAAATTCAGGAGAGTTCTGAAGTCAGGGATGCAAGAATTTCAGAGAGAAAAGAGAGATAAGTGGTGTGAAAATGTGACTGATAAAAAGAGGAATAATTGGGTTAAACATTGTGGAGAAGGTTGGTAATCTTAATGAGATAACTTGGTGAGGGAAAGCCTGATTGGTGTGAGTTTAAGGAAGTATGGGAGAATAGTAATTCTTTTGTTTGTTCTGGTATGAAAAGGAAAGAAATGAAGTGATAGTTAAATAGGTTAAAATAACTAGTTTATTTTAGGGTGGAAAAAACAAAAGCATCTTTATTTGATAATGGGAAAGATTTGATAGAGATTTTGAAAATACTATTTTCAAAAAGTTAAAAAGTAAGTCTCATACAAATATACAGTGCATGTAAACTCATTAAGAGGGAACTAGAAGGATAGTAAAGATGATTTAGAAAAAAAGAATATGGGAATCAGATTATAAAGTTTTATACAAAATATTGATACCTAATAGGTAAATAAACTATAATCTTTGGGGTTATTTTTTTCTGTGGGACAGAAATGATGTTTATCTTTCCAGATGAAAACAATTTGCAATTTATCAACATTCTACAATGTAGCTTATGAAGAGGTTTGGAGCTATAACCAATAGTAAATAGTAAACCAAACAAAATTATATTTCTGAAGTATATCGATATCTATAATTTAATTTACAATACACCAAAAATAAATAAATTAATGGGTTGATAGTGGGAATGGGTGAAGAATAGGATAGACTGGTGCATTAGGATGTGAGCAAATAAATATTACAAAATATTAATTGTAGAAATTTGGTTGTGGGTGCACAGTTGTTCACTGTAAAATTCTTTTAATTGGCAAGATGTTTGAAGGTTTTTAAATAAAATGTTGGGGGAGAAGTACATCCCCATGATTATATGATTTTTAGGCAGAATGTTAGAAAATCCTCTATGTTGATTTTAGGAAAGCACAAAGTAATCATCCTTATTTTCAAGTTTGCATAACTTCTCTTGAGAGGGAAAAATAATAATGAAGGTTAAAGAGGGGATAAGGAAGAAGAGAAGGAAACTTAAGCCCAAATAAAGGAGTAGGCCTTAGGTGGGACCATAATTTATGCAGAGTATTTGGAAAAAGCAGAGTATTTGACACTAATGTAGGTAGTTCAGTGTGTCTGATGGTGAACATTTATGGGAATTTTCTTCTGAATGCTTCTACTGGAAACAAAGATT
This sequence comes from Chaetophractus vellerosus, assembly GCA_004027955.1. Lineage (NCBI taxonomy): Eukaryota > Metazoa > Chordata > Mammalia > Cingulata > Chlamyphoridae > Chaetophractus > Chaetophractus vellerosus. Next base: position 5,604 of record PVKH010026322.1, on the reverse strand, counting down.
GAGATTTGAGAAAAGAGATGTAAAGTAGTTGGGAGAGTGGGAGAGAAAATGGACTAGTCAACATGACTGTGTGTTTTTCTCCACCTGTGCTTAGTTGTTCAGTGCAGCAAGTTGTAGTAAAAAGGGTTATGGTTTTTCCAAGTGAGTATAATAAAGGAAAAGAGGTCATGGTAGCTGGAAAGCTATGCAATGGATTGATTATAATAATTCACTATGGGATTTCTGCTGGTTGAGGTAGGAAGTAAGGGCATGAAATGTATGAGGGACAGTGAGATGTTATTAGGAAGCAATGGAGTCAAGCACTTTAGGTTTGGCGTTCTGGAAGGAGTGGCTTGATAACGTAAGAGGGTGTTGGAAAGTAAAATGCTTGCAACCAATGGATATTATGAAAAGGGTGCAATTAATAGTCACAAAACATCTAGGGAATAATTGGGAATGCTTAGCTTATGTGGATGGGAGAACAAGATCTTCCCTGAGGATCAAATCAAATAATTGAATGTGTGCCTGGGCTATTAGAATGAATATCCTACTTGGATATTATAATCACTAGGAATTATGACAGAATTAGTGTTGTAAGGAGTGACATTGAACCAGAAACTAAACTCTTCAAGAATTACGTGATTGCAGCAAATAGTTAGTGGTATAATATAATGATATTAGATAAATCTATGTGGTCTTCAGTCATGTGGAAGGGGATCAAAGCTATTGCATTAATTGGGATACTTGGAAGAGACATTTTAATTTAATTGATATAAACAAAAAATATATATTCTCTCATGTAGCAAGAATCTTGTAAATAACTCTGTGGTTGTTTAATTCAGCAGCAATAATATACCTATGATGCATGTCTTTAATATTTCAGTTCTGTTAGACTCTATATGCTGACCTCAATTATAGATCAGCTTTCCTCTTGGTTAATGAAATGGTTTTGTTGCAAAGGTGACATCCATATACAATAATGGTGATTCCTTTATCCACATGTCTTTGTCAGAGTGAATAAGAGCACTCCAAGAGGAAAAGAAAAGTCCCCTTGCCTCATTAACCACATTTGGATTATGTGTTTAAGCACTAAATTGGCAAGGAGAATGGGACCACCATGAGTGCCCTAGCTCAATAAGGATTTACCGTTTAGGGCAGGTGGAAAGTGTTGGCTTTAAATAAGATCAAGTTCATTCCAGCTGGGAAGAAAGGAGAACTAAGACTGAGTAGACCACCAATAGTATCTGTCATAGCTTTGTTAATGGAAAAATAAGCCTTCCCCCTGCAATATCTAATTTAAAATCTCTGATGTGGTATCAGATTTATTTTTGCCCTTAGAAAGCTATATTAGTAATGAAGAAAGCTGATAAATTTTATTAGTTAACAATGCTTTTATTAATAGTTCAGTTGAAATCTTCCTAAGGGCTAAACATTTCCTTTGGCTCTAAGCGTTTTTGCTTAGATTTAACTATTTCAACAGCAATATAGAATAAGAAGCATTCTATAGAATCTGCTACCTGGGATCCAAGAGCAATGTTATAACTATCTTTGTATTACCAACACCTACTTCAATGCCTGTCAGATTATACTGGTTCAAAAAATGTTTTTTGAATGAATGTTAAAGTTAAGGGCATTGTCAATATTAGACCTGCCTTTGAAAAGACATCAGTGTTTTTTTCAGATATTGTTTTTGGGCATGGCAAATTGCAAAAGAGTAAATAATATGAAAATAATATAAGAAAATGAGCCAACCTATGTCAAATTATTTTTTAAATTATTTATTGAGTGCCTACTGTATAGTAGGCATAATAATAGGCACTGGTACAATGATGGTTAGGAAATTACATACTACTGGGACAATAAACAAAAATTTCAAGAATATCTGAGAGGTACAATGCAAATTGGTTAGGGAAAATTTTTGCCTGATCTCTGATAGTGACAGTACTGAGTAGTCATCATAGTTTAGCTAATAAATTTCCCTTAAATTCAAGTCAGTGGATTGTGTTAGAATAAAATTTTGCAATGATGCTGATTATTTCAGAGGCCAAATAAATGCAAATGTCTTTTTTGTTCCAAAAGGAACAGTCTTGGGTCTGTGATCTTAACTTAGAGAAAATTATTAATGATGATAAATAAAATAATTTTTCCTTACAAAGAAGTTTATTCAAGCCCAAACTGAGATGTATGAGTGGAGTAATCCATCTTTCCATTTCAATTGTTCAACCTTCATTTTGGAAAAGATAGTCTTCTTTATAAAATTAAGTGGTGGCAATCTTGCCTATTAAAAGATATGTTTTGGACATCGCTCTTATAGTTCATAACTAATACTGATTTTCCTTCTCCTTCATTAATATTGGAGCCCATTAATAAACTTCCTTTAACAAAATATAGATAACTATGAATTGTTCTGGAGACATGATTTTAAAAACAGTAATTGAACTCTTCTAATCAGACATTATATGTACAAACCCCTAAAATTTAGCCCTTTTGCCCACAAGTACGATTAAAAAATATCCATAATGGAATTTCCTACTGGGTTGGCAGAATATATTTCATGAAACTTTGCATTTTAAGTGACTTTCTTTTTAAAGCTCTGATTAGCTTTTAATTTTAATCTGAGAAATTACTACTTGCCCTTTCACCTAAAAAAAATAAAGCCTATATTGTAATGTTAACTCACATCCAAACTTTCTGTTCATTTCAGCATGCATTTAACTCCTCCTTATTTTTTTTTAAATAACCTCATGCAAATTTAATGAAAAGCTAATTATGGTTTTCCACCAAGCAGCATATTGAGACAAATAGTAATTGTATTGGTCTGTCTTCTTTTTTGTTTCTCTGAAAATTTGTGTTCCTCAAATGAATAATTACCTACAGAATAATTAAATGTTACTGATATGGTCTACTCATCCCCCCTGTACACAAAAACAGCAGAGTCTGTCTTCTTGGAAATCTATCTCCGTCATGTTGGATAAGCTTACTGTCCATCACATAACTGGCATGAATCCCTACTCAATTACACAAGAACATAGCACTATATGAAAAGGCAAATAAAGTTTAATTTTAATCTCTGACAGCCTGTGAGTACATGTTCCATTATAGATTTAAAGGACCAATTATTTTTAAAAATAAAGCTCTAATGAAAAGTCTTATGGATCATGGGCAGCAGGACTCTGTAATCTAAACTGAACTGCCAAGAATAAGTCTGAAAAATATTTAAGACCACATAAACACGGCCACTGTTTTGCTTTGAAAATAAATCTCTTTTGCAAAACAAATACCTGGGAAATTATGACACCATTGTAATCCAAATATGGTGTCTTTCCCACAACTTCAAACTCTGAAATTCTTCAGACCCAAGAAGTTGTTTGGACACACAGGTAATGGTGTGATTCTCCCTGGGGCTCTGCCGGGATCTCAGCAGAAATCTGAGACTGGATTTCCTTCCCAGTATTTTTCCTGAGCTGCTGGAGAAAAGCATCAGGCAACACCATCCAGATAAAAGTTTTCCATTCAGAGACTTGTCGATCTCTTGCAGGGAGGTCACCATTAAACCTATGTGAATATACTGGATCTCCTTGAACTCCAAATGCCAAGACAGCCAAGAGCCCCTATCCTGGAGCGCAGAAGCATTCCAACTCTGAGGTGCCACAGTGACAGTTTCTGTACAGAACTCAGACCTAAAGGACCTTTTGATACCCACAGGATACCTGTAATTTAGGACACTCCCACAATAAGAACTGAACCCAGTGAACAACAAAGAACAATAACATGGTATCTCAGGGATCTCAATAGTGAGATAAAGATTAGGTAGCATAATCACAATGCCTAGAGAAATACAACTGTTGAAGTTACTGGATAAACTCAGAACCAAAAAAAAGTGTACTTAAGAAGACTAAAATGCAGTACACATCACACTCTCTCACACACATGCATACACACATGCAAACCTTCCTATACTTACCTCACTTTCTATTATATTTTTTAACTGCTTTATTGAGAAGTAAATGATATACAGTACAGTGCATAGGTTCAAAGAGTGCAATTTGTTAAGGACATACTTGTGAATCCATTAATATACTCAAGGGGAAAAATGTGACTCATGTACATAAGTTTCCTCATGCCTCTTGGTAATCTCTACCTCTTCTTATTATTATTGGAATAATGAAAGTGCTATAATAATGATTGATGACTGCACCATGTAATTACACCAAATACCATTGATTGTATACTTTGGATTGATAGTTTGCTTTATCAATATGTATCAATAAAATTGAGTTGCTTTTTAAAAAAATCTCTACCTTTTATCGTTCCCATACTCCTCTGTCCAGCCCTCTTTGTTTTCAGGCAAAGAAAGACTGATTTATTTTGGATCTCTCTAGATAAGCTTGAATTTTCTAGTATTTTATATGAATGCAATCATATTTTATGTACTTTTACTTTCTGATTTCTTATAGTAAGTATACTTTGAGATTCATTAATGCCATTAAGTTAGCATTAGTGATATTTCATTACTTTTTAATGTTGAGTGTTCAATTGTGTCTACCATATTTTGTTTATCCATTCATCTGCTATATTTGGGTCATTTTCAGATTTTCATACTACAAATAAAGCTTCTCTTAATATTTGTTTACAAGTCTCATATAGCACAAACATGCATTGGTAAATACCTAAGATGGGATGGCTGGGTCATATGATAAATGTACAATGAGCTTTTAAAGAAACTACCAGAATGTTTTCCAATGTGATTTTATATTTTACAGTCCCACTAGCCATGTATGGGGTTTTCAGTTTTTTTCACTACCTAGTAAACGCTTCATGTGTCTATCTTTTAAAAATTTTAGACCTCTTAATAGGTATTTATATATCTGCTTTGGTTAAATAGCTGTTCAAATATTTGCTCATTTTAAAAATTGGGTTGAATGATTTGTTATTATTGATTTTGAGAGTTCTTTACATATTCTGGTTGTAAGTCCCAGTTTGTGGCTTATCTTCTAATTCTGTTTATTAAAGAACACAGATTCTTAATTTGAATTAATTCCAATCAAAAAGATATATATATATGTATGGAATGTAGTTTTCTTGTGTATCAAAGAAATACTTGCCTAAGCAAAAGTCATAAAAATTTTCTCTTAAATTTTTAAGAGAAGTTTTACAATTTTAGCTCTTACTTATATGATTGAGTTAATTTATGCATATGGTGTGAGGTTTGGATCAGAGTTCATTTTTTTGGCAAGTAGATATAAAAATGTTCCAGAACCGTTTGTTGAAAAAATTTTCCTTTCTCCACTAAATTGTTTTTGCACCTTTGTCAAAAATCTCTTGATGATACATAAGGGTCTGTTTCTGGACTTTATATTCTTTTCCATTGAACTATTTGCCTATCTTGTTGCCAATGGAGTCATTGTTACAAAGCTCTAAACAAAGTTTTGAATCAGGTAGTGTGAATCCTCCATTATTGTGCTTTTTCAAAGTTGTTTTGTATAGATTCTTTGTATTTCCATAGGAATTTGAGAGATCTAGAATATTTTAGACTTTGTAGACTTTGTTGGTCAAATGTTGATGGGGATTGTGATGAATCTATAAATCCTTTGGAGAAAAACTGACTTCTTAACAATACGGAGG
>PVKH010026321.1:0-13238 GCA_004027955.1 Chaetophractus vellerosus | reverse complement strand
GCTCTATAGAGATGTGTATAGGGCTTAGAGAAACAGTGAGACATGGTGGTTGAGCTATGATGAGCATTAAGCCTTTACAATCCATAGGCCTGAATAGACAAGGAAAAGAAATGGTTTCACCAGAGCCCAATCACATTTAGAAAGCCCAAGAGAAGGATTCTGACTAGAAGTGTAATTGTAGAGACATAAAGACTTTGCCAAAACCTCCCCCAAACAGTGAGCAAGACAGAAGAAGACTAACCTGACCTTTCTCTCCTAATTCTTTCTGATATCCTTCTGGTGCATACCATCAGGTGACAGAGTCCATATAACCTAGATGTTCAAGAACCAGAGATATACATAAAGAATCAAGAGATGGGTTGGACAGTGTTGAGATGGAGGAATCCTAGAACAATAATGAGGAGAATTAAAAACTAAGAAGAATATTTTTCCAATATTACAGAAGTGGACATTATTAGGATGTTTGTTTAAATGCCACTGGCTGTAAGCACTGAAGTTTAACTTTAGTAGTCCCTCCAAATCACATGCTATTATGTATTGCAAAATCAAGTTCATTTTTAATAAATTCATGTTATGAGGCTTTAAGGAGGGCTTAGCCAATTGTTCTGTATGTCAGCTTCAAGTCAACTGCACAGTAGGTTTTGGTATTACATTTTAAAATGGTTCTAATATGTGGTCTCATGACTTCTTTCTAACAGACCTGGAACTATGCTCCCAGTAACTGGGCTCCTGCAAAGTTCCCTGTCTGCCATACTAACATTTTGAATAACTCTAAGTGACTTGGAAGTTATAAAAGCACTTGAATAGAGAGGGACAACTAACCAAATATCATATAAAAATTGTTATTATCAGGAAAACGGGAAGAGGTATACAGATATCACTGCAAAGACATTACATAGCTCAGTTTCATCAAAATTACTCAACCACTATTGATGTTTCCTCATCTGTACAGATTCTTGAGTGGCCTGAGTAATTCATCTTCATTCCTACAGAACAGAACCAAATTAACTCATTAATTCATTAGATTAGCTGGAGTTTTCCACTTAAAAGGCACAGGGACACAAGTTAAGGGTTGAAAGAATATTGAGTCCAAATGTTGAAAAGTTGAGAAAGTTCTAAAGTTGTGCAATCTGTGGGAAAGAGAACATAGAGGCCAGGTTGAGGGAAAGAAGAAAGTTTGAGATATAAATGGAGACTTCTCTGGGCCCAAATAAAAGCATGTCTCCATTATGGGGCTCATCTTGCCCACGAGTAAAATTGTGCTGGTGACCAAAAGATATGCGTTGCCTCCAGCACTGAGTGGGTGTGGGCTCAATTTTGGAATGTTGGATGCTGGAACCAAAGAGTGGGTCTAGCTATATAAAAAAAACAACTATGAGAACACCTAGGAAAAGAGGCCTCCTGCCTTAGCAGATTAGGGCTTGCCCATCAGTTCAGGGCACACAGCCAGAAATGGGAGGGGAAGAGTGTTGCAGATATTAACTCTCAGTTTCCTGTCTTGCTAATAATTAATCAGAACATTGAGAAGAGATGGAAACAAATATTTGGAGAAATTAGAAATTGTGTAATGAAACCAACCTGCCTCAAATCCTTGAACATGGAGCTTGTGATAGAGACACAGGACAGCTGAGGAGGTCGATGACTGTACAAGTTTCAATCCACACATCAGGATGGCCATGGAAGGAAGAAGAACTTTCTCCATGGAAATTGCAGGTAAGGACCCTCATTGAAGGTGATTTGCTTTAGTACTCAACACTGTGCTTGCCAAAGGTATTTCATATACTTCATCTTATTTTATATCTATACCGTTTAAAGGAAATTCTTGATGGCACTAAAGGTAGTCACACATTGCATTTTATGATTGTTTATTACAAACAGAATATACTGGGCTTGGAAACTTAGCACGAAGAGCCAAAATATATAATCAGTTGAGGATGTTGACCTTCATATTCTCTCTTTGTTTGAGCAATTGGAACTTACTGAGATATAAATACGGAAATGTAATAAGGTTAACTAACGCATACACAATAGGAACTGTTCTAGGCATTTTTCATATATTACTTCTCTGAATTCCTACTAGAATCCTATTAGGAAGGTTACTCAGGAAATCATAGTCACTTTCCCAGGGTTAGTTAGTAGGTTTGGTTAGTGGGATTTGAATTTCAGAATCTGAGGTATAATTAGTGGTTAAGAATATTTATTTATCCAGTGACTGCCACCACTCTGGTCTGAGGAAACCACCTCCTGCTCTGAGCTGTGGATCTAAGATCTTTCCCAGGAGCAGAGCAGACCACGGGTCAGAGAGTTCCGTGTTTCTCCCCAAAGAAACTGATTTCTCTTCCAAAACAATGGAGAACTGAAGGCAGTTGGATAACATTTTCAAAGTGCTCAAAGAAAACAAAAAAACTTGTCAACCAAGTATCTTATATCTAGCAGAGCTATCTTTGAAAAGTGAAGGTGAAATAAAAACATTCTTAGATAAACAAAAGCTGGCAGAATTTTCTAGTAGCAATCCTGCCTTACAAAAAAAAAGCTAAACAAAGGTTTTCAGGCTGAAAACAAGTGACTTCAGACTGAAATTCAAATACACATGAAGAAACAAAAATCACCAGTAAAGATATAAATGTAATTACAAAAGATAATGTAAATCGGTATTTCTTCCCCTTTCTTCTCTTAACTGATTAAAAAGCAATTGTATAACTTGATGTACCCATAATTATTTTAGGGCCTATGACATATAGAAATGTAATGTATTTTTAAAGGATACCAGAAAGGAGGTGGGTGAGAGCAAAGCAGTATTGGGTAATGGAAATAAATCTATATGGTAGCTGGAATCCACAGAAAGAAATCAAGACAACCAGAAATGATAAGTAAGAAGGTTAATATATCAGAAGCTATAGTTACATACTTGCCTTTCTTTCTTTCTTCAGCTGCTTTAAAAGACATAAAATTATGGAAAGTACTAATTATAACAATATATTGGTGGGTTTGTAATATTTATAGATGTAATATGTATAACAATATTATTACAAAAAGGGGAATGGAGAGTAGATTTATATGGGACTATGATTTCTATGTCTCACTGGAATTAAGTTAGTGTAAATATTGGGCTGATTCTGACAAGATAACATGTATATGATAACCTCTAAATCAACCACTGAAGAAATAACCAAAAAATACAGTTATTATTAAGGGAATTAAAATGCCACATAGAATATTTTCATTCAATGGAAATAAAGTAATAAAGGAAGGGCCCTAGTTTGGCAGGCTGCTATGACAAATACTTTGTAATGGATTTACTTAAATAACAAGAATTTACTGTCTCATGGTATGAAGACTACACACCCAACAGCAAAGCATTGCAAGGCCACGCTTCCTCCGCAAAGTCTGTAGCATTCTGATGCTAGATTGCTGCCATCTTTGGTAGTTGCTGGCGTGCATTTTGACCTCCCATCACATTGTGATTTTTCTCTCTCTTCTTGGATTTGCTCTTCCAGTTTCTGCTGACTTCTGACTTCTGGATCCTCTGGCTAAATTGGAATAGCCTCTCTTAAAAAGGCCTCTAGTCATATGGATTAAGGCTTGCCCTCACTCAGTTTGACCACACCTTAATAGAATCTTCAGAGATCCTGTTCACAAATGAGTCCATACCTTAATTGTTAATGCACGTTTAAGGGTTCCTATTTATAAAAAGTTTCACACCCAAAGGAACATGGACTAAGATTAAGAATATGTTTTTTGTTGGGTTACATACATCAGTCGTCCATAGGAGAAATGGAGGAAGACATAAGTAAAATGGCAGACATAGATCCAATTATATCAATAATGTTAAATGTCTTTGGATGAAACAATCCAACTCAAAAACAGAGATGGTCAAATTGAACAAAGATACAAGATCCAAATATAGGCCACCTATTCAAAGATACAAGTAGATAGAAGAAAGAGGATGGAAAAAAGATGTATCATGCAAACAACAACCACAGTAAAGCTGCAGTGGCTATACTAACATCAGAAAAAAAAAACAGACTTTAATTGATTAACATGATATAATAATTTTAAACATATATGTGCTTTAGAGTACCAAAATACATAAAGCAAAACCTGACAGAAATGAAAGGAAAAATAGACTATTCAACAATAGTTGTTGGAGATTCCATACCACACTTTAAATAATGTATAGAAAAATTAAAGGGAAGATTAGCAAGGAAAAAGAAGATGTGAGCCACACTATAACCCCTATGCAGCAGACCTTTGTAGAAAACTCCAACCAACAGCAGCACAGATTCTGCTGAGGTGTACACAGAGCACTCTCCAGGATAGACCCTATGTTAGTTCATAAGACAACATTCGGTATGTTTAAGAGCATGGAAACCATATAAAGAATGCTCTCTGGCCACAATGTAGCAAATTTAGAAATAAGAAGAAATTTGGGAAATCACAATTAGGTGGAAATTAAACAACACACCACTAAACAGACAATGAGATAGAAATGAAAAGAAATATATGCTATTCTAAAATAACAGATGGAGATTTCATACCCACTTTCAATAACGGATAGAACAACTAAAGAGAAGGTTAGCCAGGAAATAGCTTATGTGAACAACCGTGTAAGCCAAATACACCAAGCAGAGCACACCACCCAGCAACAGCAGAAAGAATTTTTCTCAGGTGTGCATTGAGCATTCTCTATGTCAGGCCAGAAAAGAAACCTCAATACATTTAAGAGGATACAAATATAAAGCATGTTCTCTGACCACAATGGAGTGAAATTAGACATAAGTAACAAAAAGAAATTTGGGACATTCACAATTGTGTGGAAATTAAACAACACTCCTAAACAAACAATGGGCCAATGAAGACATTACAAGAAAAATTAGAAAATATACTAAGGTGAGTGAAAATGAAGATATGATATACCAAAACTTAGAGGATGTAGCTAAAGTTTGTGCAGAGGGAAATTTATAGTTGTAAGTGCCTATATTACAATATATCAGAGTAGCCATCTAAATCCTTTTGACACATCTCACTGACTCTTGGCATGAAAAGCTAGATCTTATGAACACATAGACCAAGTCATCACATATTTCTTGACATGTATGGGGCTTTCTTCTGCCACAGTGAGGAGGAGACATTAGCCACCATGGTTTTCATTGTGGGTTTTGTGAGCATCTGCTCTTTGCTCCTGTGCTATAGGTCTCTGGGTGCTGGCCCTGTCTCTGTTCATGTCCAGGAGAGTTTCTGAAGTTTCAGCAGAATCTAAGCCTTGTGAAACCCAAGGACCCCCAGGACTTCCAGGACCTCCGGGACCCCGTGGACCTACTGGACATCCAGGTCTTTCAGGTTATTTTGGTTCAAATATATGAAACAAATTCCTTTTGTCCTCTGTTTAATTTACCTCCTTTTTCTTCATTTGGAAAGTTAATAGGTGCAATGAAATCTCCAGGTATCCAGAATGGTCACCAATCACAAAGAAAAGAAATTTTGGGTTATAATGGTCACAGACGTTGTGACTTGCAGATCAGTCTAATTCTATTGTTCACTGGTGGTTAACCCTGAATATTCTCTGGCAAACCTTGAAAGTTTTCTTAAAAATACGTATTCCTGGGCCACACTCACACATCATCAATCAATATCATTGAGTGTAAGACAGAGAAATCTGTACTGTTTTAAATATTCTAGATAATTCTGATTTGTAGCCAAATTATAGAACTACTATTCTAGTTCATGTACATATATATTAGATTTCCTTTAGTCCCAGAACAAGTTCCCTTTCATAAGTAAGGAAACCGGGGCTTATGGAATTTTAAAAAAATTGTCTATATGCATAGATATCTTTTGGTAGAGCTAGTTTTCAAATTCACAATTTTATACTTTATAACCACAAATTTTTTCAAGTAAAATCCTCAATAACAATTAACACTAATTTAGTACTCCCAGTATGCCAGGGCGCATGCAGGTACATTTACATGCACTATTTCACATAAAATATATTCATACAGTGTTGTAGAAAAAAACAGACTGTAACCATTGTGTGTCCATCAGATAGAGTTGTGGAAAAATCTTGTGATCCTCCTTGTAAATCTAATCGAACATAATTGGATTTGTTTGAAAAGCATCTGTGTAGACTTCTAGAGATCTAATTTCACCCAGAGGAAATTCCTCAGACCAGAAATCCCGAGAATATGAATTTATTGTAACTTTCACAACTTTGTAGCTCCATCATCTCTTTCAATAAGTAGGAGATGACATTACTTAATATTTATGTTCCAGATTTCATTTAATGAAGCTTTCACATAATATCATGTGGATTTCATAATATTTTATTGACTAGGGAACTGAGAATTGATTATATTCTGAAATGATACTATTGGGAGGCTGCAGAGGCAGGGCTAGAAACCAGTTCCTGTAGCTGGTAGTCGAGGATAGAAGAACCAAGGAATCTTTAAACTTAGGATAAATGGTGAAATGTGCTATTACTTCATGTCTCCAAAGATTGCTTTTTTTTTTGTTATTTGTATATACAACCATATTTACATAAATATATTTAAGAATAACAGAAATTATAATAGATTAATATGACCTTAAAAATCTATTCTTTAAGGAAGGATCCAGAAGAATGCTAATAATAATACACTTAAGGATGCATTTTTGACATAAAATATTATGGGACACATTCTTGGTTGTAAAGTTGCAATAAAAATCTAGTACTAGGTAATCTAAAGTGCCTAGGAAGGTTTTCTCCTGTTTACTTTATGTTGAATGCTTTGTTGCTTTAATTTGGGGATAAAATATGTATTTTTGGGAATGAACAAAAAGTAGGCACCCATTTATGCTACAGGGATAATTTACAAAGAAGGAGGACCAGCAGATTTGAGCTGTCAAATTGTTACCTTTTGATGAATGCAACTTTGCTCTGAGTTCACTCTCATGGTATGTATTCTAATAAATAAACAAACAAGAAATAACAACAAAAATTATGGAAGAGAAAGAAAACAAGACTAGGAAGCAGAAGGCCACTGACTACTGCTGTAAACTAGCTCTATGATTTTGGAGAAGTTACTTCATGAATTAGAACATATTTACCTCAAGTGAAAAATGAGGAAAGCTGGGCTCATTCAAGGTATTTCAATTCTCCTGCCTGGAAATAATTTCACTTTGATTATAATCCAAGTAAAGCTAATCTTTTTCCAACCTACAGTGAGTACAGATATATGTATGTAAACGTTTTTCTAAAGTCTATGGTATTCGAATATTAATTTAGCTTTATCCATTGTGACTTGTTAGTATTTTTCTCCTAGTAGAGCATGAGCACATTAGTAAATAGATGTTCATCAAACAAAATGTTATTATGATCACTTAGGAACAACTGATTGAGTTTAATTCAAAGGTTTGTTGCTTTGTGGAAGGAATCAATTATTGTTGGGGCTTTTGTATGATATAATGCAAGAGTCTCTTCTTATAGTGAAATCATTCCTAGTCCTAATGATGGAAGGATATCTCTCTGCATTTTCTAAAATTCTACAACATTCATATTGGAGTCCATATGCTCTAGAAACTGAATGCCTTTGATAGCCGATCAATATAGAGAACTTTAAGATACAGTGTTTGCAACCCTTTTTTAAAAGTCTAAAACCCTGGGGTGACCAAGGTAGCAGCATAAGCTATTCCAGGATGTTGTTCCATCACAGAATCTTTGAATAACTAACAGAAACTGGCATCTTCCTCAAAACTCTAGAAAACAATTAAATGTTTGCGGAACCTGTGTATGTGCTGGATAAGAAAACACAGCTTTAACTGTGGTAGGAAAAGCTCATGGCACACTTGCTGGTCCCTTCTCTCCCTCTCCCCAGCACAGTGTGGAGCCAGTCTGGACTGCCATCATCTGCCTGTCCCTGGCCCTGTTCCAGGGACAGAGTTACCCCTATGAGCATACTTGGTTGCCTATATTTTGGTGCTAGTCAATTGGTTGGAAGTCTGAAAAACTGATAGGAAACTCATTTGGGGCTCTAGTTCCCAGAACTTGCCCTACAGGCAGAAGCAGACTGAAACAAGTAAATTAAAGAATTGTGGGACAAAGGATTATTTGCTTGAAATCATACAACAGAGCACCTGGAAGGGGGAGAAAATCTATTTCATAGGGAGTAGGGGTGGCATTCAATTTCCTGTAAATGGGAGAATTCCTAAGGCCACAATCAAGTACATGTCTGGACAAGACAAAGTTCAGAAAAGACAGAAAAGACCTTGTACTTCACATTTACCTTGGGCTGTTCTTCTTGAAAGGAGAGCTAAACACTGAAGGAGAGCACCTACCAATGCAAAGCCAATTTGCAAACACTGTGAAATGTGATTTGTTTTGACATTGTTTGTTTTTCTTAGCTCCTGGCACTCAGGTAATCTCTGTCATATCATTTTCTGGATACAAACTTAAGGAACAGACAGCTTGGGGACTAAATTCCAGAATTAATACTTTAAAATATTAAAATTTACAGTGTGCAATAAAACATTACAAGACAAACAAAGAAACAAGAAGTGATGGCCCACCCATAGGAACAGGATAAAAATCCAGAAACTATCAATGAAAAGCACCAGACTTTGGACATAGTGGACAAAAACTTTTTAAAAAAGAATGAAGAATATAAGATGCACAATAAAGATAGAAGTTTTAAAAAGGAACAAAACAGGGGGCCGGCTCGATAGCCCAGTGGATAGGGTGCCGGCATACCACATGGGAGGCCCCGGGTTCAATTCCCGGGGACCTCTCCTAGCGGGCAGACCGCCTTGAGAATGGCAAGCCGCCATGGGCAGGCCGGAGCCGCCGTGGGCAGGGCAAGAAGCTGCCACGGACATGGCAAGAGCTGCCACGGGCAGGGCAGGTTGCCCACGGATGGAGCACAGCCAGCCACCCGCGAACTGAAAGCCGGCCGTGAACGGACGCAGAGACCGCCCACAAGCGGGGAAAGCCGCGCCTGCGCAGTGTCCACTCTCGGCGCATCGCCGCAGCAGGGGGGAGGGGAGATATGTAATAAAATAAATAAATCTTTTTTTTTTTTTTTAAAGATTTATTTATTTATTTTTATTTATTACATATCCCCCCCCCCGCCCGCCCTTGCTGTGTGTCCACTCCCCCGTGCCTTTCCACGTCTGCCTCTTGTCTCCCCCCCGTCCTTGCGGTGGCGCGCCGAGTAGGCCCTCCGCGGCGGCGGCCCGCTCCGTTCATGGGTGGCTCCATTCCGCCTTCACGGGCGGCCCCGCTCCATGTCCTGCGGGCAGCAGTCCTCCATGTTTTTGCGGGCTGCCGGCTTCCGCTTAGCAGGCAGCAGTTCCGCTTTTCATGGGTGACTTTGCCATGCCCGTGGGGGCTCCGCCCTGCCCGTGGCGGCTTTTTGCCCTGCCCACGGCGGCTCTGCTCTGCCCACGGCGGCTTGCCTTTCTCAAGGCCGCCTGCCTGCTCGGAGAGGTCCCCGGGAACCGAACCGGGGCCTCCCATGTGGTACCCCAGCGCGCTCTTTATCCACTGAGCTATCTAGCCGGGCCCTAAAATAAATAAATCTTAAAAAAAAAAAAAAAAGGAATAAAACAGAAATACTGGAGTTGAAGACAAACTTATACCTTATACCTTAACTGAAAAATTCCCTAGAGAATTTCAACAGCAGATTGGAGCTAGCAGAAGAAAGAGCCAATGATCTTGAAGAAAAGACAATTGATATGATTCAGGCAGAGCAACAGAAAGAATAAAGAATGAAAGAAAGTGAACAGAGTCCAAGAGACATGACGAACAATATAAATGTACCAATATACACATTATGGGAATCCTAAAAAGAGAAGAAAGAGAAAATGGCAGAAGGAATATTCAAGGAAATAATGGCAGAAAACTTCCTGAATATAACAAAAGAAAAGAATATGCATATTAAAGAATTCCAATGAACCCCAGACAATTTAAACTAGAAAAGAAAGATGCCCAGACATATAGTAGTAAAACTATCCAATGTCAAGGACAAGAAGAAAGATCTGAAAGCTGCAAGAGAAAAGCAACGTGTTATGTACAAGGTAGCCCCAATAAGATTAAATGCCAATTCTCAACAGAAGCCATGGAAGTAGAAGGCAGTGGGACAAATTATTTAAAGTGCTGAAAGAAAACCATTGCCAACCAAGAATTCTATATCTGACTTTAAAAAGTGAGGGAAAGATTAAGACATTCCCAGATAAACAAAGTTGAGGGAGTTTGCCACCAGTAGACATGTCTAACAAACAATGATAGAGGGAGTTCTTCAGAATAAAAGGAAAGGGCACTAGACAGCAGATCAAAGCAACATAAAGGAATAAAGACTTCTTGTAAAGGTAACCACATCAGTAAATATAAATGCTAGTATATTTTATTTTATTTTATTTATTTATTATGTATTATTTTTTATTTATTTATTTTTATTACATATCTCCCCTTCCCCCCCGCTGCGGTGACGCGCCGAGAGTGGTCACTGCGCAGGCGCGGCTTTCCCCGCTTGTGGGCGGCTTCTGCTTCTGTTCACAGCCGGCTTTCAGTTCGCGGGTGGCTGGCTGCGCTCCATTTGCGGGTGACTTGCCCTGCTCGTGGCGGCTTTTGCCCTGTCCGTGGCAGTTTTTTGCCCTGCCCACGGCGGCTCTGGCCCGCCCATGGCGGCTTGCCATTTTCAAGGCATTCTGCCCGCTAGGAGAGGTCCCTGGGAACCGAACTCGGGGCCTCCCATGTGGTATGCTGGTGCCCTATCCACTGGGCTATCGAGCCAGCCCCCTGTATTTTATCTTTTGGTATGTAACTCCAATTTTTACTTCTTACAGGTCCTAAAGTGCAAATGCATGAAATGTAATGATAAGTTTATGGTTTTGGACATACAATGTATAAAGATATAATTTATAACAAGTACAGAATAAATGTGGGAGGATGGAATGGTATAAGAAGAATGTATGTGTATGCTATGGAAGTTGGTATCAAAATATGATTGTTATAGATTTATAATGTTAAATTTTAGCTCAATGGTAATCATGAAGAAAAATATAAAAAATACATACAGAAAGAAATGAGATGGGACTGAAAATGGGATAATACAAAAACTCAAATAAATATGAAAGTAGGCATTAAAGGAAGCACTGAGGGGCAAAAAAGGTATAAAACATACAGAAACCATGTCACAAAATGTCATAAGAAAGTCTAACATTATCAGTAGTTACTTTAAATGTAGATGGATTAAATTCTCTAGTCAAAAGGCAGAGATTGGCAGAATGGATTAAAAAACATCAACTAACTACAGGTTGTTTTACAGAGACTCACTTTAAATTCAAAGATACAAGTATGCTGAATGTGAAAGGATGAAAAACAATATATACTATGCAGCCTTTAGCAAACTAAAACAGGGAGAATTTAACAATAAGACATAACAATTATAAATATATATGTACCTATCTGCAGACTCCTAAAATATATGAAGCAAA
This sequence comes from Chaetophractus vellerosus, assembly GCA_004027955.1. Classification (NCBI taxonomy): domain Eukaryota; kingdom Metazoa; phylum Chordata; class Mammalia; order Cingulata; family Chlamyphoridae; genus Chaetophractus; species Chaetophractus vellerosus. The sequence goes on along the minus strand of PVKH010026321.1, from coordinate 1,772 downwards.
TATTGACATATTTGAAGGGAGAAAGAGATGGTTCTAAATTAATTATAGGGGACTTCAATACTCCACTTTCAATAATACATAAAACATCTAGACAGAAATCACTAAAGAAATAGAGGGCTTGAAAGATAGTACAAACCCAGTAGACCTACACACAAAAATAGAACATTTTACCCAACAGTAGTAGAATATACACACTTCTTTAGTGCATACGGATAGTTCTCCGGAATAGACCATATGTTAGGTCACAAAATACATGTTAATAAATTCAATAATACTGAAATAATTCAATGTATTTCCTCTGAAAGCAGTGGAATGAAACTAGAAATCAATAACAGAAGGGGAACTGGAAAATTCACAAATATGTGGAATTAATCAACTCACTCTTAAACAAAGGATTACGAGAGGGTATTATGAAAAACTGTACACCAATAAAAATAGATAAACAAGATGAAATGAACAGATTCCTAGAAACAATCTATACTAACTCAAAGAGCAACAGAAGATCTCAACAGACCAATATCTAGTAAAGAGATCATTAATCAAATACCTCCCCAAAAAGAAAAGCCTAAGACCAGATAGCTTCACTGGTGAATTTTACCAAACATTCGAAGGATTAACACCATTTCTGCTCAAATTCTTATTTAAAAAATTGAAGAGGAGGGAAAACTTTCTAAGTCATAGTTTGAGGCTAATATTACCCTAATTCCAAAGCCAGCTAAATACACCACAAAAAAAGAAAATTACAGACCAATGAATGTCCCTTATGAACCTAGAAGCAAAAATCCTCAACAAAATATTAGCAAACTGAATTCAACAGCTTGTTAAAAGAATTATTTACCATAATCAAGCGAGATTTATCATAAGAATGCAAGGGTAGTTCAAAAAAAGAAAATCAATTAATGTAAAAATCACAATAATAGAACAAATGAAAAAACCACATGACTATCTTAATTGCTGCAGAAAAGGAATTTGAAAAAACCTGGCACCCCTTTCTTCATAAAAACATTCAGAAAAGTAGGAATAGAAGGAAACTTATGATAAAGGGCATATATGAAAAAGCCACAACAAACAGCATACTCAATTGTGAAAGGCTGAAATCTTGCCCTCTAAAATTATGAAGAGGACAAGGAAGCCAATTGTCACCACTGTTATTCAACATTTTACTGGAAGTTCTTGCCAGAGCAATTAGGTAAGAAAAAGAAATAAAAGACATCCAAATTGGAAAGGAAGGAGTAAAACTTTCCCTATTTGCAAGTGACAAGATCCCCTATATAGAAACTCCTGAAATATCCACAAGAAAACAACTAGAATTAAAAAGAAATTCAGTGTGAATATTCTCACTGTCCTGGTTTTGTGATAATCAGAGTAGGCTAAACATTTGCTATATTAGAAGCCATGCATGTATCCCAGACCAAGTTTTTCTCCCTAGGCCTGGTTTTTGGAATGCTAGTGATAAACTAAGCCTGATTTATTATATGACCATCCTGTATGGAAAAAGACTGTAACTTTGGGTACCTTTGGTCAACCTTAACATATATAACAGGGGGACGGATGTGGCTCGGGTGGTTGGGCGTCCATCTCCCATATGGAAGGACCTGGGTTCAATCCCTGGGACCTCCCAGTAAAAGTTAAAAAAAAGGAAAATATAGAAGGCACGTGGGCCACTAGGCCATGTGCGCGGGTGCACCACCAGGCTCTGTGAGCCACACAGGAAGATGATGATGTAATAGGAGAGTGACACAAGGGAGAGCCAAGACGAAACGCACCGAAAA
>PVKH010026320.1:0-13464 GCA_004027955.1 Chaetophractus vellerosus | reverse complement strand
TGTATAAAATAGCCTTTCTGAAATGAAATTAGCTTCACATTTAAATAGGAAAGTCACATATTGAATTGAATCTTTAGTTTTTAAATATTGACCCAAATATAGAAGTTATTAATTATGGCAACTTAATTAATGAGGGTGTTCAATTAGGAGGGGTCAAGTTCAAAATGTAGAACATTGTCCTGATGGTCCCTTCTGGCCCCATATTTGTAGAATAACCATTTTTGAGAAAATTGACTTTAAAAAAGGAAGAAATCATGTGCTATCACTAGACAGTATCACTATGGAGACCTGAATTGATAAATCTAATTCACCTGCAATTAGAGAGAGGGAATTTCCACATCTACCCCTCCATCCTAATCTCCTATTTCCATCACAGTGAGTGATCTCATAGTATGGACAGTTGTATGTGTATAGGTTAGTAGGCAATAAAAATAATTACCCTGGCATTTAAAGTCAAGACAGGAACACACTTGATTGAATGCCAAGATTGTGTAAGTGTATGTGTATGTGTGTGTGCATGTGATAGGTTTCTTTTTTCAGTTAGCTGTAAAAATGTTCCATCTGTCCACTGTCAAACCCCACAGTTACACATAGCATTTTCCAAAGATGAACACAATCACCTCATTCTACATGCTTTTCTACAATGTGATACTGCCACTCCTCTGCCCCTTGTCTCTGGCCAGGTCCTGTCACCAACAGAACATTGACACATTTGTGACACTGTGCCAGATCCATACAAACTCCTTTACAGGACTGGAGACTTCCTCCTACTCCTGCCTCTACGCACACTCCCCCTTTGCTTATTTTATTCCAGATTCAGCCATTGTGCTATAAGAAACCCACGCCTCATGAGGAGGATATGTGTAGGCACTCAGGTCATATGCCCAAGATAATCTGTCAGCTGACAGCCTAGTACCAACTGTCAGCCCTGTGAGTGAGCTGTCTTGAGTACTCAGCCTTGTCTAGCCTTCAGGTGACCGCACCCCAACCACTCCTGACTGCACCTGCATGGGAGACCCTGCGCAAGACCTGCCCAGCTGATCTCAATCTTCCCACCGATCCGTGAGAGGTACTACATCATGTTAAGTCACTAGGCTTTGTCATAGCTACACAACAATAAAAAACAACAGAACATCCACTGAGAAGGCCATCTGACGTTTTCTTTTAAAAGCTTCCGTAAAGTTTTCCCACATTTTAAGTAGTTTTTTTAAAGGAAGAGTCCAAAAACATGCATTTGTCAATTCACTTGCAGTTAGGATATAGGCACTACATCTGGGTTCAGATGCAGCAAGATCTCAAGGTGGAGGTGAGAAATTTAGGAAGAAGACTACGGATGGAGAATCTACTCAGTAGATGGTGCAGGTGGTGAAGGTTTCAAGGTCAGGCTAATGCTGTGATGTGGCTCTGAGAATGACAATGGTGTGGAAGGTAGGCCAAACCGTAGGATTGTTATGATTCTCAGCATTGTTCCTGCAAGCCTATTTGTGAGTATAGTCCTTAGGTTGTCCCAACAATTCTGTGATTTACTTAAAGGAATTTAATAAATTTATTTTTTACTTAAACTATTTTCCTGAAGTTAAGAAACCTAACACAGAGGAAATGTTGTATGTATGATCCTACTTTGAAACTTAAAAAAGAGCTAGTATGTGCCAAGACTTATGGTAACCAATTGCACGGTGAACAGAAATTCTGTGAACGAAAGTACTACATCAGGCTGGCTTGAAGATGAAGAAAGAAGCTGCTTGATACTGTACTTATGTGGCACCTGCACTTCTCCAGATGGCTCCAAAAATATGTTATGTCAAATGACTAGCTGAGTCCAAGTGCATGGTTCCTGGGCCAGAAGCATCAGAATCACCTGGAAATTGGTTAGAAATTCTCAAGTCCCAATCCAGAATTCTGATACAACAATGCTGGGATCTAGCAATATGTTTTATAAAGAAGCCCACAGGATTATTTTGATGCATGTTTGAGCTTAAGAACCCCATTTTCTGGAAACCTTTCTAATAGCCAGTTTAAAGAAAAATAAAAATTTCATGGTTTAGCATGGATTATCCAAGGAAATCCATTTTGAATAAAGCATAGTGGCATTACTTCATCTGAGTTCTTATAAACTTAATAATCACATCTCCTCAGTGGTCATTGATGAAATTATAGTTACCTAATTGCAAATAGCTAACTCCCTAGCATATCAATTAACTGGATTAAATATACTCAGAAATTCTTCACCCATCTTGAGTTTTCATTTCTATCTGATAGTTAACCTACTGCTTTCAATTCAAAGTATCTTGATTCCAGAATATAGCCTAAAAAATACTTTTATAATCTTTGTGAATTTATTTTTATACTTAAAATTCCATCAATATTTCTGCTCAACAATAGCCCCTGCTCAGTAGTGTTAAAACTCATCACATATTTTTATTCTGTAATTTTTATTTCCTTTTCTTCATAGACTACAAATAAAACAAGTTCGTTTGCTTTTTCTTCACAAAGTTTTATGACCATTTAAATTGTCACAATTTAACATTTCCTATGCTCAGCTCTGCCACTTTCACATTATGTTGATTTTCCAAGTCTCAGCTGCCTCATATGCAAACAACATCCTTGTCATCCACAGGGGCTCCTTGTGAGGTTCTTATTAAACAATGAATCTGAAAATGTGATGAAATCCAATAATTCTACATAGGATGTAGCATCATGAATTGGATTAAAGAATTTAAGGCTCACAAAAAATACCCTTATAATATGAAAAAAGTATTCAGGTTAATACATTTAGACATGCGTTAAGTACTCTGCACAGAAGCTCAGCAATTGAAAACCTGCATTTAAAGGAAACACTTGTAACTGGTAACAAAGATGTTAGGCACTTTGGCTGGTTGGTGGATGAGGTCATTTTGATCAAGCATGTCTAAAATTACTCCCAGAAAAATAATGGGATGAGTCAGTAAAATAACTAGGGTCACTAATTATACATTAGTAAGTTGATAACAGATAAGCATGCCCATTCACATCAGGCAGGCGTACTTTTCATCCTGACTCTGTGCTTTATTACCAGTGTGATTTCGAGTGCACACAGCATATTATCTGTACCCAAGTTTTACTCTTTGCAAAGTGAGACTATCTAGTAGTCAGCAATGTCTGTCAATCACCATGGCCCAAACTTACATCCCCCCTGCATTTGTTGTGAGAGAAATTGGCGAGAATCTCTATTCCAGGAGATAATGTAGAAGTAGTTCAGTATTTCCCTAATATTATTCTTGATAGAAGGATTAATTGTTTATTCATCAGAACTATCTAAGTTTCAAGGCACATAAAATGTACTCCTACTGGTTTAAGAAGAAAAAAACAAAAACAAAAATGAAGTCATACTATGGGCCTGAAGATGAAGGCACTCCTTCCTCTTCATATCTTTTTTCTATTTTCCTTTGCTTAGGTTTACTCTTGGCAGGCGGTTTCCATCTGGCCCCTAGCAGCTCTGAATTTACAGCCTATAAGGTAACAACTTGAGTGGAAAGGAAGCTCTTCTTTCCTAATATTCAGTGGAAATCACTGCCATCTCTCATAGGTCACAGTGATCATGAAACCCCAGTGTGCTCCCTCTGGGTCAGACATTCCCTGCTGGAACTGGAGGGAAGTGGCCAAACACATCCAAACCGCAAGGACTGAAACGGGGAGGGACTGTATTGTCTTAGTTTGCCACAGGGCTGCCAGTGCAAACTACCAGAAATGGATTGCCTTTTATAATGGGGATTTTATTTAGGGTAAAAGCTTACAGTTCTGAGGCTGTGGAATGTCCCAGTCAAGGCATCAGCAGAGATGCTTTCTCACCAAAGTCAGCTACTGTTGATCCTGGGGCCCTGCCATGTGACAAAGCAAATGTCAGTCTCTGCCGAGGTCCCTGCCTTACCCTCCAGCATCTACCATTGCCTGGAGCTCATCTGTGGGCAGCCAGGCATAGGGCTTCTCCCTTTCCAGCCTCCTCTCTCAGTCTCGGCCTCTCTGCTTTCTTCCTGAGTTCACCTGTGGGCTATTAGGCATGTGGCTCATTTCCTCAACCTTGAGCTGATCTGGGCCCAGCCTCTTGGGGATTCATGCTTAAACTTTGGCTGCTAACGACCCTCTAGCTTCCTCTCATGTGGCAGGATCAAAAATGGCAAAGCTGCCTTTCCCTGAGTCTCTCTTTCTGTGTCTCCATTTATGTAAGACCCAGCAAGGTGGCTGAGACTCAACCTGAGTCACGCCTCACTGATGCAGTCCAATCAAAAGGGCCTCACACCCACAGGAATGGGTTAGTTCAAAAACATTACCTTACACTTTTGGGGATTCACAAAAGAACTTTGAACTGTCACAGGTATGCAAAGGAAAATTGGTTGTATTCACAGAAATTAGAGAATGACTGATGGGTAGGTTAAAACAGCAGCTGTCCAGTGTATTGTGAATTATAATTTCTGCCAGGGCTGATAAATAAATACTGGCCAGGGCCTAAATGAGTGAAACCATTCTTGTTCTGCAGACACTGAAAAATCTGATAAAATAATTCTTTGGTGAGATGATAGAGGAATTCGCTTTCCCTCATTTCAACAACTCAACCGCAGTAAGAGCTTCTGAATCCTTGCTTCTTGAAGCTACGTTGTCAAGATGTCTATTAAAGCCATCAATGTCGTTGTACAAAAAAAGTGCAAAAAAAGAAAAGAAAATGGAAACCAAACTTAAGATGGTCCTCCTTGCCATTGATGTCCTTAGTACTCCCCCTGAAAGAAGCATCTTTTGGTTAACCATTTAAAATATATTTTTCTTATTGCTATCGGTGATTGAAATTTTTACTGTTTTCTCTGTTCTACTAATACATTTTCTAGCAGAGAAGGAATTGGTCAAATACTAAGGTTCAGATCTAATTTCTTCTAAACCTGGGCTAAGAACAACACTTCCAAATTATTATAGGATTGAATAATGTAAGTTTAATAGGTTTTCTTCAGGCCTAAAAGGAACTCAAATATTAACCCTCTCTCTGTTGCATTCTGAACTATGTTTGACAATGAATATTGGGAAATGGGGAGTTCTAAGGACTTAACTTTCAGTGCTTAAGAAGGCAATTTAACAACAAAAAGCTATTTTTTCCCTAGATTTGTGTTATAATTACCAGAGTAATAAAGTGTCCCTACCTATTCATAAGGTCAAAAGGAAGATAAGTCTAAGTCTATAGTCCATAAGCTGTAGCAGAGTGTGTACTGCCTGCATTTATTCGAGAAGCTGCATTCACTAATGCTCTGGACAAGCCACTTCTTTTTTTTTTTTTTTTTTTTTTTTTTTCTATGTCTGCTTCTTGTCTCCCCCCGTCCCCGCGGCGACGCGCCGAGTCGGCCCTCCACGGCGGTGGCTCGTTCCGTTCGAGGGTGGCTCCATTCCATTCCCATGGGCGGCTCTGCTCCATGTTTCGCGGGCAGCAGTCCTCCATGTTTTTTGCGGGCTGCTCGGCTTCCGCATTTCGCAGGCGGCAGCTCCGCTTTTCACGGGTGACTTTGCCATGCCCGTGGGGGCTCAGCCCTGCCCGTGGTGGCTTTTTGCCTTGCCCACGGTGGCTCTGCCCCGCCCACGGCGGCTTGCCTTTCTCAAGGCCGTCTGCCCGCTCGGAGAGGTCCCCGGGAACCGAACCCGGGGCCTCCCATGTGGTACACCGGCGAGCTCTTTATCCACTGAGCTATCTAGCCGGGCCAACAAGCCACTTCTTTATTCCCAAACTCTGCATAATTACTGCACTCTCATCTTCTCACAAGGTCTAAGTGCATTTAGATCTATGGTACTGCTTGATTACGGTAGAAGAAGGAAAAGACTCTAGGAGAGTAAATCTTTTGGATGCTGGCTTGGCCAGCAAAGGATGGATGGACATTATAGAGAAAATTCCTTATCCCTTCCTTCTCTGTCCTAATTAAATAATGATCTTAATTTATATATAAACACTGTATTAGAGATATTCTGAGCATGAAAAACCCAAGTTACTTAATGCTTCACCTGACTTGATCAAACTCTGTAAAATTAAATCACTGTAAATTAACTGCATGTTTCACCTCTCAGACAACTATTTAGACATGGATCAAGGATGAGATCAAGGCCCCTCAGAGGATAATATCAGTCCATTGTTTCGCAGAGGTGGAGATTTTAAAAGAAGAGTTAAAGATTAAAGATAGTGAGAGAGACATCGCTTTCTGCCCTCTTAGTTTAGAATAGAAAGATGTACATTGGCTGCTCTTTTGGCTTAGGAAATACAGTATTCTGGAAAGACAAACAGAAAACTGCTAGAGTCCATGGACAAAAGGAAAAGGTGAACTTCAATTCACCTCTAATCTGCTGGAGGACTTGTAGGTGAAGGATGATATCAAGACGTTTCCAATTCAGGTATGAACACTGATATAGGGCTAAGGGAGTGGATTTGAGGAAGAAATAAAAGCTGGGTAAAAAGAAAATGCATCTGCCTAACATCCTTAATAACTTTACACATATATAAAAGGTTGGACTGTCAGACAGCAATGTGGACCCTGTGTATGGAAGGAAATCTCACTTGGCTCCAAAATTAATAATTGCAAGCCATTCAACTCTTTACAGTAGTGCACAATCTGCAAAAACGTTTTCCAAGTTTCAAGAAACAAAAGTGAAAATATATGGACCTCCTGCTTTCATTGATGTGTCTCATATCAGGTGTAAGATTTAACAATACCCAGCTCATGGGATGGACAGCTTTGGTTTGATAATCTCTTGATATCCTACGGTCTTCTGCTCAGTGTCTCTGTGGCCAGTAGCATGTCAGAGCTACCTTTTGAATGGTAAGGAGTTTTCTGAAGAAAAAAATACAAAGGCTGGGGTTGTTCCAAACCCTTGGGCCTACGCTTTGACATTTCAACTTAAGCTTTCCAGAGATTCCACGCTGCATTCATATTTACACAGATACCTCTAGGAAGACGAGATTGGTCAGGTCAAGTGCCACAGGCAGCAGAGTTTCCATCTCAGTCTGGAACCGCTGCTGAGAACTCTGTTGCTCTTAGCCAAACTTGAAATTGAAAGTCGTATAAGAAAAGTCAGAGTCATGCAAGAAAGTTATTACACAGTAATATTCCCAATGTGGTTATTCTCTCCAAAAAGGAAAGTGTGCCACATAGCTCTGTGTCCTTCTTAATGGTAGGTGCAATTATCTGTCTTCATCCTTGTGGGGTACATGCCAACTGTCCCCAAGTTATTATACCTTTAAAGCTTTACCAATGTGTCAAGATTCTGAATTTGAAAGGACTTTTCTTCCATATTCTAGCCAGTGCATGTTTTACTAAGGCATCAAGAGCATTTGGTACTTTCTGTAACTGGATCTTCTTAGTATGATATCATCAATATTGTGGACCAACATGTTATTCTCAAAAATGTCAATACAGGGAACTAGAGCAATAACATGTCACTAAGTATATTTATTTCTATAGATTTCAAGTAAATCAGAAAATGCTTTTGAGCCTCCTTCCTGAGAGGAGGCAACAGCAGTACTTCAAGTGCCAGGCATTGAGTGGATATTCCACGGTAGACTCCACATCTGGCCCGGCAGCCGCAACTGGAGCTACACTTGGTTAAATTTATGATAGAAAACTATCACCAGCTATGATGCTTCTTGTTTTTTCACAGGGCCTAAAGCGGTTTGCACAGAAATATCATTGGTCCACCATAACTGTATCCTTTAAAACTTTGGTGATGGTGCTGATCTCTGAAGTTTGCGTCTGAATAACTTATCTTAAACAGCATGGGGCAGTTCTCCTCCGTTACTCTTACCCTACTGGGCCAGGAACCAGTAAGAAAGGTTTTTCCAGTTGTTAAATATGTTCATCTGAATTATGTCCTCAAGACCCGGTTACTTATCTATTAGGACACCTTTTATTATAAACATCGTCCTTATCACTAAAATAGATACAAAATATTGTATATATATATATAGTTAAGGATAATTCAGTTGATGTTAAATTTGTAATTTTTTACAGTACAAATAATGATTTGATGAACATTCTATGTGTGTTCTATAAAAGAGTCATAAGGAAATAATAGGTCAAAATTGAGCATTTCAGACTTTGGTATATATTACCAAAAAGCTTGTGCCACTTTGGACTTTATCTGCAATATATGTCAGTGTTTGTTTTCCATAACATTTCTGATAATACTTATTATTAATTTCAATCTTTGATGATCTAATAGGTATATGTTTATAATTGTTCTAATATGCAATTTTCAGGTTATTAGTTATTTGAATATAATATCATCTGTAGTCATTTGTATTTGTTTTCTGTGAAATGTAATTATAAATATTTATGTTTTTATTGACCAATCATGTTCTTTTCCTAATTTTATATTTTTATGTCTGTATATTTCTATTTGTAGGAAGTTTTCATAATAAAATAATTATGATCCTATAATTTTTTTTCATGTATGCTGTACATTTTTGCTCCCAACTGATTATAATTCATTTCATTTTTTTCATGGTAATTTTTTGTTGTTGTCGTTACATATCCTTCCCCCCCTTTCTGCTTGCTCTTGTGTGTTCATTTTTCTGTGTTCTTCTATGTCTGCTTCTTGTCTTCCCCCGTTTTTGTGGCGACCCGCCGAGTCGGCCCTCCACGCAGGCGGCTCGCCCCACTCATGGGTGGCTCCATTCCGTTTCGTGGGCGGCTTGGCTCCGTGTTTTGCAGGCAACTTGGCTCTGTGTTTCACGGGAGGTACAGCTCCGTGTTTTGCGGGCTGCTTGGCTCCGTGAGTCGCAGGCAGCTCAGCTCTGTATTTCGCGGGTGACTTGTCCTGCCCGTGGCGGCTCCGCCCTGCCCGTGGCAGCTTTTTGCCTTGCCCAATGTGGCTTTGCCCCGCCCATGGCGGCTTGCCTTTCTCAAGGCCGTCTGCCTGCTCGGAGAGGTCCCCGGGAACCGAACCTGGGGCCTCCCATGTGGTGTACCGGCGCCCTTATCCACTGGGCTATACAGCCGGCCCCTCATGGTAATTTTTAACAGAATGGATTTAAAATTTACAAATCTATCAATTTTATCCTTAGAAGTTCTTTCTCATCCCTTTTGTAAATAAGCATTCCTTTTTTGCTCCAAGTTCTTTATAAGTTGGAGATGTAAAACCCATCTCCAACTAACTATGGTGGCTGGTCTGAAGCAAGAGTCTAATTTCATGTTTTCCTAAATAATTTTTTTTCTTAGCACCATTATAGAGTAACACTTTTCCCACTTATTTGTAATAATGCTTTTATTACTTATAAAGTTCTCACAAATACTAAGTTGGTTGTTGGCCTGTCTTCTGTTCTATTCATTTCATTGTCTGTATTTTTTAACAATAATGTTGTTTTAACTATGGTTACTATAGAGCTCACTTAGCATCAGGTAGCAGACTCCTGCACTTCTTTAAACAGAATCCTAATCTTGTATAATTTGAAATGAAGCAATCAGCGGGATTTTCCTTTGAAATATACATGTTTTAAATAACTGTATTTTATTACCATTTTAAATAATATAGCAGTTTTTAAAAAATCTACTGATATAGGAAAGAGGAGCAAAATATAGCATCTTGATTCAAAGGAAGTTTTTAACCCACTTAAATTCAGTATATTATAGATTTGATCTCATAGCTATTTTATTATGCCAAAAGTTAATAAAATGTAACTGAAATATTCATATAGTAAGGAAAGGTTTGTGGCTGGAGTGGAGAAGGTAGAGATTCTAATTTTCTAAAAGCTTTGCAAAAAATGAGTTGCTTTAATTTCAGACCTAAAAAGGCTCTTGGAATCACCTGACTCAAAAATCTTCATTTTACTTACAGGGAAACAGGTTCACAGGTTCGGATACAAAGTAATTTGTATGTTATAGCTCTTCCTTGTGGCTGAGTCAGAGGCAGCCTTCTTTCTTCCCATCAGGCTACCTCCAAGAAATCTGTATCGATACACTTTTGAATAGGGATCTTAAAGGCCAGGCTGGGCAGTTTTGAAATCCTGTTAGAAGAAAGGCAGCAGGAGAGAGGACGAGCCACCAAGGAGAGCAATTAGAATGCAGAGCTGATCTGTCCCGTAAGGCACTTTAAAGGAAGCTTGTGCTCACTACCCACATCATCTGCTAGCCAGCCCGACTCGGCTTCCGTGCAGGCTCCGCCGTGCCAGCCCCAGCTCGCTGCCAGCAGCAGCTCCTCTGATGATGAAAGCAGCTGAGCCCTTTGGTAGCCCCTCAGCTGTCTCATTGTCTAATATCTGGAGATGGAAGAAAGAGGCAGACATTCCATCACCTTAAAATGCATTTTGAATATTCCTGAGAAACAATTGTGCAGGAGCTGAACTTCTAAATCTCTAAGGCTGTACCACAGAGGGGAACTTTTCCATCAAAGAGAAGTACACACGAAGGGGATCAGAAATGGCAAGCTTGGGAGAAAATTATAGCATTTGCTGAGATGAGTCTTCAAGAAAGCCATTTCCACAGACAGGGCTTTGCCATACAGGTAGACCTGTCATTTCAAAATGCAACATTTAACATGCAGCTAAAACTTTGACTGTGTATTAGAAGTTTGCAATGCTACCTGCAGAAGCACTGTTACTTTTGGGGGGGGGGGGATTGTTTTCTTCTTGCTATTGTAAACAAAATCCTTTAGCTTAGCCACTAAAACCTCAAATATTCCCTTTCATATTATATATATTAATTTATTTTTTTTTGAGATCTTTCTAATATGATAGGAAATTTTTTTAAATTAATTTTTTATTTATTTTTTATATATCTATGTACATTTTTAGGATACATTGATTACACAAATGTTACACAGAGATTCCAGGAGTACCCATATGCCATCCCCAACCCCTCCCACAACCCCCTACAACTCAATGGACTCAACCAGGACACCTAGTTGGGAGTTGACGATGGAAGACGGCTATGCAGGGGAATCCAGAGAGCCTGTTGATGCAGGCAGGATAATCCCTTCCATGATGGAGGGCACATTACCATTCCAGACTTCTCAAGATTGGTGGAACAACTATGGACTAGAATGGACTTGTTGGAACCTGATATAGACTTATGATGTATGCAATGCAAGAAATGACAAAATTATGTGGAGCCAGGGTCATTGGACACTTTGGGAGCAGGGTGAGGGAAGAGCAATTGTAATGCAGTGTTTTTTTGGTTTTGTTTTGTTTGTTTGTTTGTTTGTTTGTTTGTTTTTTGGGGGGTGGGACCTGGGAATTGTCATGTATGATGCTGCAATGGAGGATGTAGGCCAGTTTATATGATCATGTATCATTCAGGAACTGTAAAGAAGAGAGGGTTGTCTATGGCCTGAATTGTGATCTATATATATATTATTTATACACAGCACATATAGCTATATGTAACTGTATATATAATTCTAACTCTCCTCTCTCTCATTCTATACACACACACACACACACACACGAACTTCTTAGCTTGTTTTTCTTAAAAATAGTTTCACTTTTACAATCTACCTTAATCCACATTCTGTTGAGTAATCGTTATATAGCCTTTACTTTACAGATAACAGAACTGAGGCCAAAGTTTAATAGCTAAGTCAATCATGCCAGACCAGCTCTTCTGGTCCTCAGCCTGATATTTTTCCTATCAGATCTCTCCCCAAACACTGCCAGCAAGATATCACAGGAATTTTACAGCCTCCTGGAAGAAACATGGGCTATAGAGAAATTGATGTGGAACTTACAGCCTCCAAAACCATGCGACAATAAATTCCTGTTGGATAAGTCAACCCATTGTGCTGTATTTGTCATAGCTGCTCTCACAGACCGAGGGAGAGAGGCTAACTATGCTTATCATTAATTGAGCCATGCCCATAGGATTTGAGATTAATTGCTTGACATGAACATTGATCTAGGGCTTGTGACCATGCACCTTGGCTATTGGGGGTGAATTATGATTTAATTTGTGAACTAACTGGCCCTTTTTAATTGACTCTTTACAATTAACTTGTCATTACTGGCAAAAGAATGGCCATGATGATCTGGTAGAAATAAGAAATAAATATAAAAGTAAAAAAACTGTAAATCTCCATTGTTTCAAAATAAATTTAGCAAAAATAATGAAAAGGAATGAGGCAGAATATATGTTTCTTTATAAGCCTTTAACCTATTCTTATACCAAGCAATTGATATGGAATTAAAATATTAATATGACATAATTAGGTGATGTGTTTCACAAAGTTGTTATAATGTGAGTTCACAGGTTCTGTAGTTCTTATTACATCTACAAGTACTCGCACATATTTTTAGTATATTTACATAATGGTTACATGACTATAAATCATAATCAGAATTTTCTACCACTAATAATACTCAAAATTCCCATTAATAATTTAATACTATAGGAAAGAGAGTATATGTATTAATTTTTATAGACAATAAGGACATATATCCTTGTCTAGTATTTCACAAATGAAGAAAGTGCTGTGGAAGTTGAAAACCATTTTAAAACTTCATAGTTGGAAAATGTCAAAGCTAGGGATAATACTTGAGTCTTTTTGTTCTTCTAGGACTCTTTATAGCAAGTGATATTTCCTTTCACAAGAAAAGAGAAACAAAGCTGGAGGTCTGTTATGGATGAGCAGCTAAATCTTGTGCTTTGGCTTAAAGGTAAAGCAAGCCACATTAAAGTAGCGCCACTGAGCTTCAGGTGCTGTTTTACCAGCATTAAAACATTCCCATGCAATGTATAATCCCTTTCCCAAGATAAATTGGCAAGTACCTGTAAGTCATAAGCAATGAGTTTATTAATTAGCTTAGAATCCTTTGTACAAATGGAATTCAGCAGCATAAGTTAGGGAAACACTTCCTAATATAAAAAATAAAACTGAAAATCTTGCTTTTTAAAAAAGATAATAGAAACTTATTTCTTGTTCAAGGAGTAGTTCAACATAAGTATTCTGGAGATCTTGGTTAGAGGTGCTTTCACCAACATGGTAATCCATCTATTTTTAAAATTTTTTTTTAAAGAAGATTTAGATTACATAAGTGTTACATATAAAAATACAAGGGATTCCCATATGCCCCACTCCCTCCTTCTCCCACATTTCCCCACATTAACAACATCCTTCATTAGTGTGTGTTCTAGTCAGGGTTCTCTCGGGAAACAGAATCAACATGAGATCTCTGTTAAAAATATAAGATTTTATAAGAGTCTCTCACGTGACCGTGGGGATACACAAGTCCAGGTTCCGCTGGCAGGCTGCAAGCCAAGGGCTCCGATGAAAGACTGATGAAGGGTCCTCGATGAGTTTGCTCCGATGAAAGACTGATGAAGGGTCCTCGATGAGTTCCTGGGAGAAGTTCGCTGTCAAAGGACGAGCTGGGAAATTCTCTCCGAATGTTGAAATCAGTTCCCTTTTACAAGCAGTCAACTGAATGGATAACAGCGTCATCCATTCTTCATCCAATCTTGCTGATTGATGCAGATG
>PVKH010026319.1:0-13238 GCA_004027955.1 Chaetophractus vellerosus | reverse complement strand
GATCTTCCATGTGGGAGGCAGGTGCTCAACCACTTGAGCCACATTCACCCCCTGTCATTTGTTTTTAAAGAATAATCATCAGTCTCTTCTACTCTCAAAAACTTAAAATTATATTGCATTATTTTTTCTGGACTAATTTTATACTCAACTGAAACATGAGATTAACCTGCTAAATATCAACAAGTATAGTATATAATTTATATAGCGCTACTATATGCCAGGCACTATTTGAAGTATATCTATATATTCATTAAGTCCTTCCAACCAGTATTTGAGATAAATATCATTACTATCCCTATTCTATCGAAGTAGAAATTGAATCACGGAGGGATTAAGTAACAAAATCACATAGACAATAAATAGCAAGGCTAAGATTGGAGCCCAAGCAGTCTGTACTCTTAACCAACTAAAATCTTGACTGGGATTTAAGTGAACTCTAACCCCCTGAACTAGGTATCTGACCTTGGCAAATCACTTCACATTTCTACATCTGCTTCTTAGCACAAAAAAATGAGGGTCTTTACCAAATATTACTGTTTTAGTTTCCTGGCTGCCAATTCAAATACCATGCAATGGGTTGCCTTAAACAATGGGAATTTAGTGGCTCATGGTTTTGAGGCCAGAAGTCCAAAATCAAAGAGTCATCAAGGTGATCAAAATCAAGGAGTCATCAAGGTGATGCTTTCTCCCAGAAGACTGTGGTATTCTGGGGCTGGCTGCCAGAGATAATTGGTTCTAGACAATGGACATGGCAGTCTCTGTAGGATTTTCCTTTCTCTTCCAGGTTTGGCGGACATGCAGCTTCTGGTTGTTCCTTCTGGCTTCTCTCTCTATGGCCTTTCTTACAAGACCTTCAGTAATGAATGAGGTAGACCACACCATAACTGAAGTAGTCCCATCAAAAGGGCCTATTAAAATGGGTTCACTCCCACAGGAACGGTGTAAGTTTAAGAACTTATTTTTCTGGGATACATAGCTTCAAACCAACACACTATTACCCACAGTCTATTTTAGTTTTTAAAATTATGATTTTTCAACAGTAAGGCTTTATTACGTAGTTATATCCTTTATCCTATATAAATTAAATGAATGCTATGGTTCTCCGGTCAGTTTCATTGTGACTTTCCTACCTTCTGAGCAACATAATTGAAACTAAGATTACTGTAAGAATAAAGGGAAAAAAATTTAACAAAATGCTGGCTGTTTTATTTTTTCTGAAATACTTTCCTGGGTAATCATTATAAAAATAATTGTTTTCTTCTAATAAAGAAAAATAGTTCCTGGTTTTGGCTTCAATGTATTTTTAACAGTGACTTCCAATTTTCTCTCCCAAATCCCTTTTCCTTTTCTTAAAAAATTACTGAAATTTTCAGTTGAACACACAGTCATGCAGTTAAAGAACACATTTTCCAGTCTCCCTTGTACTATACGGTCACGTGATTAAATTCCGGTTATAGGGATCTGAGCCTAAGTGATATGTACATCTTCCAGGTGATTCCTTTCAAAGGAAAGGATGTCTCTTCTCTTTTCTCCTCCTTCTTCTTTCTAGACCAGGGGCTCTGAATAAGGGATCAATGTGCTTGAATTTAAATTAAAAAAACAAAAACAAAACATTATTCTTGTAGGGACGTGTTGGTGCGGGTGTGCTATATTCATTAAATAATACACAGTATAGTGTAGACTGAGTAAGGGGCCTGTGGTTTTCACCTGACTGGCAACGGGGTCCGTGGAACAATAAGAACCCCTGTTCTGGACCGAAATCTAGTAGCTGCTGCATCAGATGGAAGCTAGAACAGCCACAAGAAAGGACCCTGGGTCCCTGACTTCTGTGAGCCCACTATATTAACCCAGTTATTTATGTGAGGGAAAAATAAACTTCCATCTTATATGGGATCTTAATTTCAGCCACAGACCATGAATCCTGACTAATTTAGAACTAGAAAACAAATCATAAAATGGATTGTGTTTTCACACAAAAAGATATAATTAGGGAATATGTTCCTATCTAAAGTGTACATTGCAAAACAAATAATATATATTGCCAACAATAGAGTAAATCCCCCACACAAAAAAAACCCGCTACCATTAAATTCTCTTACCATATAAAGTCATAATATATATTTTTTAAAGATTTATTTTTTATTTATTTATCCCCACCTGTTGTTGTTTTGCGCTCCCTGCCTGGCTCTGTGTCCACCTGCTGCGTGCTCTCTGCATCTGCCTGCCAGCTCGCCTTCACCAGGAGGCCTCGGGAAACGAACCCGTGACCTCCCACATGGTGGACTGGAGCAGAATCGCTTGAGCCACATCCACTTCCCCATAATATATTATAATAGTGTATAAATATGCTCTGCATTTATTGTGCAAGGTTCATATAATCTACGCACATTATTCACATAAAAATACATGTGCACAATTTTATATGGTGATCATTTTTGTGACAAAGTCAATATGCCAGCTATATTTACTAAACATTTAATTAATAAGTTTGCTTGTCCCCTTGGAACTGAATTAAAGGAGGTTTTGCTTGTTTGTGTGAGTATAATGATTGGATTCCCTTGTTCTTTTAAACCTTTCAAGAGACGCTTCAACTATAAACTTGTTCTCTGAAAATATTTCCTGAATGTAATCATCTCATTGACTAGAGAGGACATTGAACTTTTTCATCACCCTTCAGTCTGGCACTTGATGTGCTCTGGGTGATTAACGCAGGATACTGAACCAGAGTTTTAAATTAAACCATTTTAAATCTAAGTAGCTGGGTCCACCTGGATTCAAATCTTTCCAATGAACACCTGAAAGGTGCTCTTTAAATAAGACTTAATTCTTATTTAAATTAGATAAGAATTAACTGAGAAGAATCTAAACAATTCTGAGGGTGGTCTGTGTACAGGATTGTTTTCCATATCTCAAAGTCGTGGTTTAACTGCCAATTAGCATGCTCTACAGACTAGATTGGAAAAAAAAGAAAACCTTTAAGACACAGGTAACCCGAGACAAAGTCCTAGGCCAGGCCCTGAATGGCTCCCGTGTTAGCCATTCACCTTGTGTTCCACCTGTCTTCACTGGACTTATTTTTTTTGGGTCATGAATGTACCAATTTATTATTATTATTATTTTAAAAAGATGTCCTAATAACCATACTTGGCTTTTTTCATGTTTTTAATGTGATAAAATATACATAACATAAAAATCATTTTAACCATTTTAAGTGTACAATTCTGTGACATTAAGTACATTGACGGTGTGGTGTAACTTTTGCTACTATTTCCAGAGTATTTTCATCAGCCCAAATGGTATACATACCCATTAAGCAGTAACTGCTCGTTCTGCTCTCCCCTCAACCCCTGGTAACCACTATTCTGATTTCTGTCTCTAAGAATCTGCTTATTCTAAGTTTTTTATACCAGAGAAATCAGACAATATTTGTCCTTCTGTGTCTGTCTTATTTCATTCAACATGAACATGATGTCTTCAAGGTTCATCCATGTTGTACATGTAGAAACACCTCATTTATATTTATGGTGAATAATATTCCATTCTATGCATATACCATATTTTGTTTATCCCTTGATCCATTGATTCCATCTTTTGGCTATTGTGAATAACGCTGCTATGAACATAAGCATACAAATATCTGCTCAAGTCCCTTTTTTCAATTCTTTTAGATACATACTTAGAAACGGGTCATATGGTAGTTCTATGTTTAACTTTCTGAGGAGTTGCCAAACTATTTTCCACAGAGGCTGCATCATTGTACATTCCCAACAATGTACCGATGTTCTTATTTCTCAGCATCCTTGCCAAAACTTGTTATTTTCCATTTTTATAATAATAGCCATCCTAGTGGTTGTGGAGTAATATCTCATTGTAGCTTTGATTTCCATTTCTCTAATGGCTAATGACACTGCGCATCTTTTCATGTGTTTATTGGCCATCTGTAAATCTTCTTTGGAGGTTTGCTGGCTTTATTTTGATCACCTAATCTAGATGCACACTGACGTCAGGAACTCTTCATCTCAGACTTTTGTATTTGTGTAAATCCACTTTGTAATGTATTAATTTTTTCTGCTTTTACTGTCCGTCTGACAGTAAAAATCTTTTGTCTGTCTTTGACTCTTTGCATTTGTGCAGGATAAATATTTCTCTCTGCTAAGTAAGGAGAAACATCACTCTTCTATTGGAGCTGCATTCATCAATAGGATGTTCCGTTTCCCAATGTTATAACAGAGTAAGAATAATCTGAGCTCACTGCTTAAGGTTGTACATTGTCATCAACTCCCTGGACCTAAGGAAACTATTTTTCTTTTTTACCATAGGCCTTTCATTTTTATATTTATCAAGTCAGCTATATGTTCATATGCCTCCTGTGAAAAATTTTTCAACATTTTAAGATATTTAAAAGTTGTAAATTGCTTATGGAGGAAACAAAATAATCTTGTATAGGAAAAACAAAGGTTATACTCATTTTTAAGTGGCTTTGAATTCACACCCTAACAGTGGCCATCAGCGACTAGGTTACAGGTAAAATAAGAATTGAGAAAAATAAATAAACAAATTAATTTTCCATTGACTCTTTCTTTCATTAGCTTATTACAGGTAGCTCTATATAATCTATTTTACAAGGAGTCTTCACTGTCAGTCAGGTGTTACAGTTTGATGTAATTATGAATTCCAAAAATCCATATTGAATCATGCATGTAAACTGATCTGTTCATTTGGGCATGATTGGGTTATGATTAGGGTGTTGAGCCCCACCCCTCGGTGGGTGTGGTCTCAAGTATAAAAGGCAAGGCCAAAGACAGAGGGAGATTTGAGAAGCAGATTTTTGAGAAGCAGTTCTGATGCTGGAGAGGGCCTTTTGCCTGATAGTCTACAGCTGATCTTCTGGAAGAAGCGCTAAGCCGGGAGAGAAACGCAGCCCCAGCAGGAGAGGAACCCAAAGGCCTGAGCCCTGGCAGACGTCGGCAGCTGTCTTGCTCCAACACGTGGACTTTGGTGAGGGAAGAAACTTACGCTTTGTGGCCTGGTAACTGTAAGCGTCTACTCCAAATAAATATCCTTTATAAAGACCAACCAATTATTGGGATATTGTGAAGCACCCCTTTTGCTGACTAATACAGCCAGGTAAGTAATAAATGATAATATTCCCATATGAAAGACTGACTTGTCCTGTATTAAACAGTATAAAATGTAAACTCTTGAGAGTTATAGGAAGGTTCAGAGATAGGGTGAAAATGAACTATTCCAGGTCTGTTAGAAATACTACAGGTTCCCATTGTCTCATGGTATTTCATATGAAGCCAGAATAAAAAGGTACATAGTAGGAAGGAATTCTTTTCTGGAAAGATTTAAAGGGAAGAGTGTTCTATAGCAAAGTAAGATGTCAAATAAGAATGAATGTAGGATATAGTAAATTGCAAATAAGAAAACAGAAGAACAAAATTAGGAGGGAAACAAAGTCATTTGCTTTGAAAATCGGTGAAACTCATTTATAAATTCAGAATATGCTACTTTTCCTAATTTAAAAGTACCAATTTCAATATAACTTGTTAAACCAAAAATTTTAACAGCAATCCTATGTCACATAAATTATTACATTCATTTTCCACCTCTTTTCCCCACGTAGAAATTGATTTTTAAAAAGCTATACAAGAACTTACAATTAGTAGCAGTGGAAGTAGTAGTAGTAGTAGTTATAATAGCAACAGTACAAGTAGTAGTTAACATTAAATGCTTACTATATATTAGAATATGCTAATCATGTTACATGAATTACCACATTTAATCCTCATAACATCTCTGTTAGATACGTACTATTATTAGCTCCATTTTACATAGGACAAAACCCACAAAGATTGAGAGGAATTAAGTAACTTGCCCAAGATCAGATATCTTATGAATGGTTCAACTGGGATTTAAACTCAGGTAGGTAGAACTAAACGCACACAAACTTCCCAAAAATATAATAAGAGCATGTTTTTAAATTCTATAATTACTCAGGTTCGAATTTTCCTTTAATCAGAAATCATGGGTATATAGGCTAAATAACAGTTTAAACATATCACAGGAGTGACTACTTTCAAATAAGAACCAGAGGATGCCTGAATTATAGAACCACCAGAGTCACACACTGACAGCAGTTCTATCAAGTATTTTCTTCTCATTGTTCTTTTTTTCCAATCCAAAATTCCAAGGGACTTTAGTGCTTGGGAAGGATCTAAATGGGATTACAAAAATCACATTGACCTACTATGTTAATTAGAAAGTAATTTTTACTTGGGAAGATTTGCTAATGATTGAATTTAAATTGTCTCTGGATGTTTCAAATGTTTACAAATAAGGAACAGAAAAGAAAGGGCCGCAGATAAAAAGCATTAGAGAAATACAAGGCAATAGAAGGGAAAGATAGATGAGTGAGTAGGACTACAAAAAGGTCTTAGAGAAGAAAATGAATAAAAGAGAAAAGAAGAGTATTTAAGAATGAAAATGATTACAAGTTAATTGCAAAAGTAAATTACAGAGGTAATTTACACAAGTAATGGTAAATCACAAAATGGGTAGACTGATAGCAAAAGGAGAAAAATCTCTGTCAAGGACCATTCTTTTCTTGTAAGCATCTACTTCCTATAGATCTTTTCAATACTTTTTTCCTCTATATTTCTAATCTTTGATAGCTATTCAGACCACTCTTTGCAATTCTGTATGATAGGATCATACTAATGAAATGCCCTACTCCCCTAGTCACAGTCTATGCTCCTCTATTATTAATTTTTTTTTCATTTTAAAGTACATAAATTAATATTCAAGAGGCTAATTGGTTATATTAAATATTTAAAAGTATTTTATCGATCCTTATTTTATCTTAAATGTATTTTCATAATACAGTATGAATCACCTAACACTGTTCTTCTGTAATACATTGTAACATTAGAAACTATACTTTCCTTCAAAGGTAAATATATGACTTACATTAAGCAAAGTTAGAAGGCTTTTTCCAACCAGTCAAAAATATACTTGTCATAAAGAACCCAGAATTAAAAAGAATGATGCTTTCCAGTCCAGTCTTTCTCTAGACTAATATTCATTTACACAGGTACCTTCATTTATTCTAAAATCTGGAATTAGAGTGAATATTCAAATTTAAGAGCATTGCTTTAACCATAAGTATGTAATATAAATCCAAATTCAACCAAAAAGGTACCTTATTTCACCGAATAAAAAGAATGTGTGATACTAGAGCTTATTAGAAAACACCCTTGCATTGTCTCATGCAGAAGAAAATTTAATTATAACTATAATCTGCCTCTATAAAAGAATATTTCACTGATCTAATGACTTATTTACAACTGGATAAATATATTTAAAAATTAGCTTTTAAGTGGTCTGGAAATATGTCCACGGAATTTAACTGGAAACTGATAAAGATATAACATCCAAAGCTCTTTGGGAAAAACTCAGTTCCCTACATGTTCAAAAATGGCCATCCATTCTGTCAAACTAGTTACCAAGAATGATTGAGCATCTTCCTAATTATCAAGGGCTTTTTTTTTAGCATAAAATAAAAAATAATGACCTTCCAGCCATTACAGCTTGGTCTGGATCAAAAATACCATTTCAGTTTTATAAAAACCAAGGAGAAATTTGAATATATCAAATGAAGTACTACGTAATGAAAACAGACTCTATGTATAGAATCAGTTAATGTAACTTTTTAAACAGTTTCCTATGTTTAAGAAAGCAACAAAAGAAAGCAAGAAAAAAGAATGACCTTTTGTCTTAAAAGGTGCCTATACCTGAGAACGCACTAGGTAACGGACTTTAGAATGTCAGGTAAAAATTAATTTATAACTACTGATTACCAAAATATCTTAGAAAACAACCAACTTGCTTCTAAAATGTTTTTCAAATTCTTTATTATGAAATCACTTAACATTAATTATTGATAATCTAGAACTCACTGCCTAGATATACCAGAGTAAAAATACCACACATCTACCACAACCAAATTTTCTTTCCCAAATTCAATGGAATACATATAGCAGAAAACATTTACCTAATATCTTTTCTCCTTTTTGCCTTCTTTGATTACTTAATTATCTTTTTGTTCTTTTTCCTTACTAACCATATCCAAATTTTGTTTGGGACAAAAACATGCCCAGTTCAAAAATTTGGTTAGCCATGCTTCCTACAGCTAAAGGTGTTCTTGTGACACCATTCTTGCTAAAAGATTTAAATGTAAATTTACTGGCTGTGGTTTCCATAAGAGCTACTGTTTTCCTAATAAAAAGTGACAGGCTTAGCTGATATACAGTTTTTGCCCTTCGTTCTTCTCCTTTCTTCCTACTTAGAATGCAGACATGATATTTGATTTGGAACAGCCAGTTGCGACCTAGTGAAAGAAAGAAAGTCATGTGTTAAGGAAGAGCAGAACTAGGAGATAGGTCCTTAATAACTTTATTAAACAGCTGTATCAGCCTTGGAATGCCTAGTTCCGGATTCCTTACCATGTGAAGGGAAAGGGAGAGGGGCAGGGAAAGGGAAAGGATTGATTAACCCACTAGAGCTGATTTTTTATTATGTGTAAGAAACACAATCTTGATTTAGAACAGAGACCAATCTGAGATTCATTGATAATGAAGAATCTCTGAAAATTGGTGACTAACTGTATAAGGTGTAATAGAGACAAGAACAAAATGATTACTCAAAGGACTTAGAAAGTGATAAATCTCTAAAAGAAAGAGTTTTGAAAGAGGAAGAGGAAGATTTTAATTTTGACTTGACTGAGGTACAGAAACATCTAATGATTGTCATAAAAACAAGCTACCATTTGAGGACTTACCATGTGCTGAGATTTGCACAATTCATATTTAATCTGACACTGGGTGGTTATTATATGTTCCATTTTACAGCTGGGAAAACAGAGGTTCAGAGAAATTAAGGAACTTTCCAAAATCACACAGCCAGCAATTGACTCAAGACCAAGTTTCTCAAATTTTAAAGTGCAAGTTCCTTCCATACTTTCACACTGTCTCTTGAGGCACTCTAGACAGGATTTTACCTATATTTTAGTATAACTAATCATTTTGAACACTGTTGAAAACCATTTAAGGCATATAGCATGTCCAGTAGGCTCTTGGCACTTGAGTAGGGAAATTTAGGTCCTAAGATACTCCCAAATAAAGCAACAGCATATCATTTACCCCATGAAATGCACACCCAGTAACAAGATAACAAGTAGAGAACAGCTGAGCTGGATACAAGAGCAAAGAGCACCACAAGAACATTTCAGCAAAAGTGCAAATGTATACAATGTAGGACCACCTCCAGGTTGCTTGCAAACATATAAAAAGGTAATTGCAAATACAAGAATGTTGGAGATCTATATAATGGTGTGTAAGCTTCCTAAGAATAGGAAAGATGTCATTTTCCCCTATATTCTCAGCAAACAGCAAAGTGCCTTGCATACAGTAGGACTTTTAAAAATAATTTCAGGGGGCCGGCCATATAACCCAGTGGATAGGGCGCCGGTATACCACATGGGAGGCCCCGGGTCACCTCTCCTAGCGGCAGACCACCTTGAGAAGGGCAAGCCGCCATGGGTGGGCCAGAGCTGCTGTGGGCAGGGCAAAAAGCTGCCACGGACAGGCAAAAGCCGCCACGGGCAGGGCAGGTCGCCCGTGAATGGAGCGCAGCCAGCCACCCGCGAACTGAAGCAAGAGCCGGCCGTGAATGGAAGCAGAAACCACCCACAAGCAGGGAAAGCCGCGCCTGCGCAGTGACCGGTCTCGGCGTGTCGCCGCAACGGGGGGGAGGGGAGATATGTAATAAAATAAAATAAATCTTAAAAAAAAATTTTTCAGAATAAATTGCTGCATGAACAAGTTTCCTCTGGAGCCTAAGATGTCCTATAAAAATATTTTTATGCTGACCCTATGCCTCTTAAATCCAGAAAAATGGTAGAAGAATATTATACAAGTTAGAAGCAGCTAAAGGATTAGAACCCAATGATCTCTTCAATAGACCAATTTTTGACCCACCGATAAAGCTGGTATATGTTATACTTCAATGTTAATAATAGTAATAACAATGATTAATTTAGCTCACATGCTAAAGAAGTTAACAATGATTTTCAAAATAGTATAGCTACTGTAGATAAGGTGGCGGCACAATAAGGAGCTCCAAGAGTCAGCTCGTCCTACAGTTCAGTTAGTAATCAGCCAGAGCTATCAAAATCACCTGTTTGGGGGGCCCAGGAGACCAGAAGAGCATCCTGCAACATCCTTGGAAGAATGGAAGGAGGAGACTGCCCATCTGCAGTGAAGATTCATGAGTAGAGCCTTCCAGGTTGTGGAGGCCATCTCCCCGCTAGCAGATCAAGCTGCCTCAGGAGCTATTCTCTGGCTGGAGTTGGAAACTCTATTTCCCAAAAATAGGGGAGGAAGAGATGGCTGGGCACTGACTTCAACTACTGATTAGTAAATTTGGCTGGCTAAAGTCGAATCCTAAGAACAGCTGAAGTTTGAACCTGTCTAAGTTGGAAACAGACCAGTAGACTACATTTTAACTCCACCCCAGCATGAGGGGAAGCAGAGCTGATTGAAACTCACAGTGAAGGTAGGGACCAGCTTCTTTCTACCCAGGTAGGACCGCAGCCCTAGCCTAGGTGCTTTCCATCTGTATAGACGAGATTTTTTGACATATCTGTGGCTGCATCCCCACCCCCAAAAGGACAGGATGGGAGCAGAGTTTCCCCAGCCTCCCCAGGCAACTGAAGTCACTTTTGGCTTGCACAGCTTAGATTGGCAGGTAAACCTGTGGATACAGCTCTGCCCCCAATAGGATAGGTGGGGGCTGGTGTTTCCTCTCCTTCTCAAGGCATCTGCAGATCCTTTAGGCCCACACAAACTAGAGTGTTGGACACTCCTGTGGCTCCATCCCTGCCCCTGACAGGGCAAGAAGGACAAAGAACCTCAGCCTCTCTGGGCAACTGCAGTCGCTTTGTTCCCACATGGACCAGACTGTTGGATACATCTCTGGCTCCATTCCCACCCTGACAGAGCAGGAGGAGGGACAATGCTCCCTCACCTTCTCAGAGCAACTACAGCCGCTTTCGGCCTGCACAGACTAGATTGCTGGGCACACTGGAGGTTCTATTCACACCCTGGCAGGGAAGGACGGGGCCAATGCATCATCAGTCTACTTAAGTGGCTGCAGTCAGTTTTGACTCACACAGCTTGGTTTGCTGCCCATATCTATGCCTCCATCCCCACCCAGGCAGGGGAAGAAGGCGCACGGAGCTTCATTAGTCTTTCTGCGCAACTACAATCTTGACCTGCATGGCTTGGATAACTGCACACAGCTGCAGTTCCATCTCTATGCTTGGTAGGGGAGAAAGGTAGGAGAAGCTTTGTTGGTTCCTGGGGCAACAAGGGCCGCTTCAGCCTCCACGGCTAACAGTATGAACCCACATCCCCAGCTCCTATTCCACAACCAGCAAATGAGAAAGGGCAAAACAAGATTTAAAAGAGCTGAACAAATTCAGATCAACTAAATACAAGCCCCTGTAAAGTTCCAAATTAAGTTGAAACAAGTATCAAAGAGAGGTGGTAACACAAAGCCAATAAAATAGAAAGCCACAGACTAAAGAGAGAAGAGGAGCCAAGAATAAAAAATACATGTAGTAAATCAGATGCCAAGATACCAACAAAAAATTACCATACCAAGAAACAAAAAGATATAGCCCAGTCAAAGAAACAAACTAAGCCTACAGATGACATAAAGAAGTTGAGATAACTAATAGATGTTGAAACAAATTTCCTTAATAAATTCAATGAGATCACTAAAGAGATAAAGGACATCAAGAAAACACTGGGTGAGCACAAAGAATAATTTGAAAGCATCCATTAAAAAATAGCAGGTCTTATGGGAATGAAAAGCAACATAAATGAAATTAAGAACTACACTGGAGGCATATAAGAGCAGATTTGAAGAGACAGAAGAAAGGATCAGTGAGCTTGAAGACGGCCTCTGAAAGCAAACATACAAAAGAACAGATAAAGAAAAGAATGGAAAAAATTGAACAGGGAACTAAATGATGATAAGAGATGTACCAACATACATGTCAAATGGGTGTCCCAGAAGGAGAAGAGAAGGGAAAGGGGGCAGAAGGAATATTTGAGGAAATAATGGCAAAAAATTTCCCAACCCTATTAAAGGACATAGATATCTGTGTCCAAGAAGCACAACATACACTCTCCAAATAAATCCAAATAGATCTACTCCAAGACACATACTAATCAGAATGTCAAATGCCAAATACAAACAGAGAATCCCAGGAGCAGCAAGAGAAAAGAGATTCATCACTTACAAGGGATGCCCAATAAAATTAAGTGCTAATTTCACATCAGAAACCATGGAGGCAAGAAGGCAGTGGTATGATATGTTTAAGGTACAGAAAGAGAAAAACCACCATCCAAGAATCTTATATCTGGCAAGATTGTCTTTCAAAATTGAGGGCAAGTTTAGAATATTAACAGATTAATAGACACTGAGAAAGTTTGTAACAAAGAGAACAGCTTTGCAAGAAATACTAAAGGCAGTGCTACAGCCTGGAAAAAAAAAAAAAAAAGCAGGAGAGAGGCTCAAAAGAGAGTCTAGAAGATTATATCAGTAAAAGTAACTAAAGGTGTAAAAAGAGTGGTGAAACTAGATATGACAGATAAAACCCAGAGACCAAAATGGGTGAAGTAAGAACTGCCTTTACAGCAATAACATTGGATGTTAATGGATTAAACTCCCTAATCAAAAGACACAGACTGGTGGAATAGATAAGAAAATATAAGTCATTTATATACTGTCTACATGAGATTTTACATTAGATCCAAGGATACAAATAGATTGAAAGTGAAAGGCTGGAAAAAGATATTCTACGCATGCAGTAACAAACAAAAAAAGCTGGAGTAGCTATACTTATATCAGATGAAATAGATTTTTTTTTTTAAAGATTTATTTATTTTATTACATATCTCCCCTTCCACCCGTTGTGGCGACGCGCCGAGACTTGGTCACTGCGCAGGCGCGGCTTTCCCCGCTTGTGGGCGGCTTCTGCTTCCATCACGGCCGGCTCCAGTTCGCGGGTGGCTGGCTGTGCTCGATTTGCAGGCGACCTGCCCTGCCCGTGGCGGCTTTTGCCCTGTCCGTGGCAGCTTTTTGCCCTGCCCACGGCGGCTCCGGCC
>PVKH010026318.1:0-13241 GCA_004027955.1 Chaetophractus vellerosus | reverse complement strand
CTGGTGTGATGATGAGATCTGCAGCCGAAGTCTACAGGAACTTGCTGTGTGCCTTATTATTTTTGGAGAATTTTGCATGTGGAGGGAGACATTTCCATGCTTAGCATTTAAAGTTGGGTTATTACTATACTAAATTAGCGTTCATTACTTTTCCGTTTTACGGAGACATTGAGTGAATAATTAACCGAAATATAACGAGCTACTTTCTGTGACCTGCTGAAATGTTACGTGGAACTACTGGCGCCCTTCTTGGCTTATGTAACACATTGGGTGTAATTGGTTGAGTTCTTACCTGTGTATAAGGTATTACTTTAGGCATTGTGGGATCTGACACAGGGGCTGGGTCTCTGCACACAAACTTCTCCCCAGCAGATACTCCTCTCCATACTTTGCACCTCAACATCCAGAAAGGTTGGAGCCCTTACAGTAGGCAGGTATCTGAGCAGGTTTTCTCGTACCCAGCAGCCTTCTTATCCCCACTCTCCCAGACCTGACAGAGGACCTCCCAGCATCAGCCCTTTCTCCGCCTGCGTAATGTCATTTACTTGTTGATGGGAGGAGCTATGCAGGGACCTTGCAATGTCTAGAGTTAGGAACCGGGTAGGAATGCCATGCATGAAGGAATGGAGACAAAATGGACCCGTCCCCCGGAGTCCGGTTCTGAGTGTAGGGATTCTTGAAGGCCTTAAGACTCTGATCTGGGGGCAGAAGGAAACAACCGAAGATCACTGAGCAGGGAGGTCACAGATTTCCACCTGCATCCTAATAACTTACTTCTAGTGGCATTGAAGTGGAGCTAAAGTTGGGGTAAGGAGCTAGTTAGCTTTTGACAAAGTCTGGGTGAGCAAAGGCAGGACTGAAATTGCTTATTTTCCGTGGCTCTGATGAGGATTCTCAGAAGAAAATGAAATCAATATCAGAATTTTACAGTATTTTACAGTATCCATAATTGAATGAATTCACAATTCAGTAAATACTCTTGATATTATAAACTTATATAAAGCCCAGTAAAGTAAGCGAATATACAGAGTTGGCTTATAACCACTTTGTAATCAGTAAGGATGATACAAAAAAACCCCCACAAAAATGCAATATTATTGTATACTCTTATTATGATGATAAAATAGAAAACTCATCAAGTGGATTAGAATGTTTTGAAAAGTTGCTTTTTCAGACTGATTCTGCAGTCCCTTTTCTTGTGTACTTAAGAGGTAGAAGGATTTGAAAAGATGGATAAGATACAGGCATATTATGTGCACATTTCAGACATTGGACTCCAAACATAAAACAAATATTACATTATTCTACTTGATGCAGTAGAAATGTTTATTCAAGGTTTTGTGTAAATCAGTCCCAAGTAAATTGAATTACATCAAATGTGCAAACAGAAGTTGGTATTTAAAGCATCCCTGTCATGAAACTTTTATATAATAAAGAATTGAAAAAACCTGAAATCCAGATAAGCACACTGCTATTTCTATGGTTTTTCTGAGACAGGGTGTGTCCTGTATCTTTGGAGTTAGTTGAATTCCAGTTGGCCAACCACGTGCTTGGTTAGTAGAGTGTGCCATTAACTTCGTCAGTGATATTGGACCCCTACAAAGGAAATGAAACACAATCTACTGTTGTGCAGTCTAGGCTATTAAAGAGATTTTAATTCATTTCAGCTTGGGTGGGTGTGATTTGCATCTTTCCTAACAGACAGGCATCTGCAAGTGTTTTGCTTGTAGAAGCTTATTAAAAATCAGTGCAAATCTCTAGCAGCAGGCATTAACTTGCAGAATTCTTCTAAGTGGATTGTATTTCCAGTATCAGTAAAGCTTCCTTACTCTTTTCAGCCTCTGTGAAAGTTTAGTCCTAAAAGATTTGGTATGACTAGTACCACTCAATGCTGATTTTGAATAATATGCAAGGGGACTGTTGATATATAAATATAACCCCCAAAAAACATATAAAATGAGAAGGAAATAGAAATCCATTTTTTTTGCTAGCTTATTTATTGAAACTAATTTATGCTGAGAATTAAGCAATGAAAGCATTAACTTTCTAATTTGAACAACTTCATTTTTCAGCAACGTTGAAGAGCCTTATGGTAAAGCTGACATTTCTGTCAGGAACTTTTTACATATGCTGATGATTTTTTAAAAATTTTGCAATCATTAATGTCAGTAAAGCAACTCGATTGTTGTGTAGAATACTGCTTGGTGAGCTGAAGCCTTTAGGGAAAACGGCATGTGGAGAAAGAGCTGTGGTCTGATAGCTTATCCCATTGGCTTGAGTCCCAGAGTAAGCAGTGCTGGAAGCATTTAGTGTAGTTAAAAGATGCTGGCCTGTCATTTGTACCCACTGTTATTGGGCAAGAGGTTTCAGCATGAGCTTTTACTTTTCATTTCCAAGGAGAGCAGCTGGTGAAGGACTGCAAATTTTGTGTGAGCTGAGGCCCTCTCATCTGTTGTGTTTAAATGCAATCCTTCCTCAGTTGGGGAGCAATTTCTGGGGTCTAATAATCATAATGTACACTATTGGTGAAAGATAACGCTTGTAGTTAGAATATGCAGATTGGGTAGAGTCTTTAGAATGAAGGTGGAGAAGACAAATTTTTTTCAGGATAAGGAAAGCCACAAATATATGTAAAATGACTGTAAGATGTTAGTTTTTCAGGACCAAAATCAGGCAAATTGTCCTATCTCTAGCTTCCTTTGTAAATCCAGCCATCCTCAGTTTCACTTGTTTTTTCAGAGTCAGCACTGCCCTCCAGGGAAATATTTAATTAAGCCCATCAATTTCCATTAGTGATTATGCCAATCTGATTACTCCCTTGCCCTTCCCTCTTCCTTTTTGACTCAAAGAATAACTTTTCCAATACATTTTCTGCAGAACCGAACTTACATAAGATTATAACAGTTTTGGAAAAAATACAACACGCCACAATAGGAGCCTCCTTCATTCATTTTTGTCCTCTGGTGTTTGATTTGACGGGCGTGGAGTTTGAGAATGGATGTGTTCCATGGCTTACAAAGAAAAGTACTTTGAGAACCAGCCAGGACCCACTCCACTTTGTTTCAGGATGACAGTGCTTTGGCAGCTACTCAGTCTCCCCATGCCGAACCCATCCCTGCTCATGAATGAAGACTTGGGCAGTTGCAGCTGATAAACCTCCATTTTCAGTTGGATGCACTCGCCCCTCTCTCATTTTCAGCTTGGTGAGAGAACATGAACGCCTCTTAAAATGGTGGTTTGAGTTTGCTGGGGATTGGAGGGGATCCACAGAGTTGGCAAGCCTTGCAGCGTGAGGGAGTCCGTGGAGCATGGAGGGATTCTGTCTGGAGAATGTTTTGTGACAGATGGGAAATGGGGTGGGGTCAGGGGATTCCCTGCAGAGGTAAAATTCAGCTGTTTATACCCATGGCGCAATCCATTTCACCTAGGATGATGAAAAAAAGGAAAATGCCATTGACACCTTAGAATGACTTTGGGATATTACAGATGTGAAAGTAGTATTGTGGGCTTAATGTAGCAACTCCAAATATGTTAATTACCCCTGCAAGTTATTTAAACTAACCTTGTTATAATATCATTCTTTAACTATTGTGGTAGCATATGTACAATATAGCATTTCCCATTATAACAAATTTCAAGTATGTAAGTCACTGGTGTTAATTACATTCACATTGTTGTGCTACTTCTACCACCATCCATTACCAAAACTTTTCCATCACTCTAAGCAGAAACTCTGTATCCATTAAGCAAATTACTGCCCATTCCACCCCCCACCCAACCCCTGCTCTGTAATGTACTTTCTGTCTCTATTAATTTGCATATTCTAGTTATTTCATACGAATTCATACAATATTTGTCCTTTTGTGTCTGGCTTATGTCACTCAACATGATGTCATCAAGATCCAACCATGTGGTAGCATGGTTCAGAACTTCATTTCCTTTTATGGCAGAATAATATTATATTGTCTATATATATAGCACATTTTGTTTATCCGTTGATGGACACTTGGGTTGCTTCCACCTTTTGGATATTGTGATTAATACTGGCCCCACTGAGCAGCTGATTAACTTTTCTTTGCCCCCATATTCTTGCCCCCCCCACCCAATGAGTGCTCATTGAAAATTGATGATAATGGCTATCAGGAAAGTCGTGGCGATTATCTAAGATTTGGGTCCCTGGAGCATAACTGGTGGGGGTGGAACAGCAGATGGGCAGAATATTGTTTTCTTCCTACCAATGGCAGTTGATTACAGGTTATCATTTATTATTAATAGCTCTGCAACATAACTGATAAAGGAATGACAGTGAATATTTAGATTTAGCAGAAGTGAATTTAAGGCTTTCATAAATCAGGATCAAATGAATTGGAAGGCGTGTATTTCCTAATTTATTATAAGAATCCAAGGTGCATTTACTTCCGCTAGGAAGTTCCACAATTTGATGAGAGCTCTACCTTGCAGCAGGTTCCGTTTCTGTTGCAGTCATTCTCTGCCAAGCTTTTGTGTGCATTAAGAAATCGGGACTGGGAAAGGAGTGCATTGTTTGTGAAATGGAAATTGTACTCAGCATCCGAGGTTTTGAATGCATGGGGGGAGGTGCATTTTTATTTTCCTTCCTTTTGAAATGCAGTTAAACTGATACCTAGAACAATGGTGAGAAAGAATGAATTCATGTAATATGTGAAAGACAGTAAAATAAACAAGTTGGGCAATCATGCAGTCATCTACCTGAGGCATTTATAAACTCTCTCTAGGTTCAGGTTTTGGGGAGGTCTGACTTTCTCTCTAGATGTCTGCAGTCCCACCCTGACACCCTTCTAGTTCTGCCTTCCGGGGGGAAATGTGCTCCGTGGATCTGGGAGTGTTTGGTCTGAAGGCCACCGAGAGACCTCAAGATTGGATTCTGCCTGCTCCTTCCTCTCTCTGAGCTGTATTTTAGATCTGCAGTAAAGATTTGAGGCTTTCTGCAAGCTTTCAACTCTGAGGTATTTTGGAACACTGTAATTTTGTTTGTCCTGGGCTATATGCATGTGGTTTCTTAAAACATGAATGATGCTTTTCTGCCTCCTTTCCAAGCAAACATTTCCCCCTAAACTACAGACTCCAAAAGTGGAGACTTGAGTGCTGCTGGCATGTAGTCTTCTCTGGAATCCTTACTGACAGTGCCTGTCCCTTTCCCACGAGAAAACGTGTTACAACTTTGAGACTTAGTAGGTGGCTTCCAGCCCGTCTTTGGACTTGCCACATGCCCACTGTACTTTCCAGCAAGCCATGAGATCCTATTGAGATGTCATGAAGGTTAATTTTATGACAACGAAAAGGGTCTGAAAAACAGCATGTTGGGTGGTTTTTATCCATAAAACAGCACTTTCTGGAAGGCTCTTAGGTAAGTAGCATGTGCTCCGAAGCCAGGTTACTTGGGTTGAATCCCTGCTTTTCGACTTTTTAGCTGTCAATTTATTGTCTCTCTCTGCATCTCAGTTTCTTCATCTGCAGGTGGGGATAACAGCCCCATTGAGTTTTTATGAGATTGCATGAGTTAATTTGTAGAAAACACTTAATGTGCCTAGGACATAGTAAACACTCAACAAGGGGCATTGCCCATGTCGGATCTGTAAATCTGTAGTCTGGCAGGCCCTCATTTGCTAGTTAGGAGGCAGTGAAGCTACCTTAGGCCTTTCGGAATGCATGTGTTGTGCCACTTACTTCCCCCAGAATCAGGGCCAGGACCAAGAGAATTCTCACGGCAAACACTGGATAATTTTGCATCATTTTTGTGTCTGCTATGGCATGGGA
Organism: Chaetophractus vellerosus; assembly: GCA_004027955.1. Lineage (NCBI taxonomy): Eukaryota > Metazoa > Chordata > Mammalia > Cingulata > Chlamyphoridae > Chaetophractus > Chaetophractus vellerosus. Next base: position 7,445 of record PVKH010026318.1, on the reverse strand, counting down.
CTAATATGCAGCTGGAAGTTCAGGAGGAAAAGAGAAGACTTCCTAACAGATTTGGATTCCAAATTGTGTGTGAAGCAATTAATAATGAAAAGATAAACATATTTAGTCTTCAAATTCACAGCACATGCAAGAGAACTGGAGAGGGTTGACTTCTGAACATATTCTGTGAACACTAACTCTGAAAAGTTAGTGATTTGATAAAGCTCTTGCTTTTAAAAAGTGCAATCATTTATTTGTTATTCATGGACTCTTATCAAAGTGTGATCAAAATGAAAGAGGAAACTGAAGTCCCCAGAGAATAAGCATTTGTTTACATTTAAATCTTCTAGAAGTAATATATTTTGAAAATAATATACCAGTTTAATATATTTTTCTTAAATTATTTAAACTGTCCATTATAGCATCTAGTAAATTGTAATATGAAATAGTTTCTATTTTATTAACAATCTTATTATGTTTTAGTTCAGCAAGAAGCTTCCACCCAGATCTGTGAAAAAGGGTTCAGAAATCATCTGAAATAAACTATTTCTAGCCATAAATTTCATGTTCCCACAATGGAATATACTATATTCAGTTACCATCACAAAAATGTCTTTCTTATCAGTGCTGCTCTAGCTAAACGTGAACTTTAAAAATTGGAAAACCAGGCGCTTTTTAGACAGTTCTCTCTTTGTTTCATATTTTGGACTAAGAGAAAAAATACTGCCCAAGGAAGTATTTCTGGAAGGAGTCAAGCTTCTCAATTGCCTTGGTAGGTTAGCCTAAAATATTTTCATTGTCTGGGCAATTGATAGAGGCTCTAAGTGTGATGAAAGAATACTCATTTCTAAAGCATGGATCACATGTGGTTGCTAAAATAGGAGTGATAATGTAGCACTGAAATACTGCCATTGGATTACACACTTGGTCAGGGTGTCAGTGTGATGCCATCTAATCATTGAATTGGGCAATAAACACATGGGGCAGTGTGCTGTAGCGGAAATAGTACTGGATTTTGGTCCAGCACATCTGAGTTCCAGGTCTTGCTATGGCCCTTGAGCCATGGGAGCTAAGCCAAGGCTTTCAAGAAATTGAGATGAGAAAGAGAAAGGCCGCGATGATAGCAGCTCCTAGAAGGTTCCTTTTTGGCTCATTTTCTCTCCTCGTTTTTCACATTTTTCCAGGGTGACATCATACATAGCCATGTTGGGGGTCTGCCAAGTCTGCATTTTAGCTAAGACCTTTCCTGTGTTCTCCAGATCCACATTCCAGTGTCCAACAGGCGTCTTAAACCCATATATCAAAAACTAAACTCGCAGTGACTCTCTTCTTCCACCATCACCCCCTTCCACCAATCTGCTTCTTTTCTTGCATTCCTGTTGAGTGAATGGCACACTTGCCAGACATCCACCCAAGCCAAAACTCAAGATACCCTCAGCTCTTCCTTTCCCCCCTCTTTCTATATTTAACTGATCACTAAGCTCTGACATTGCTACCTCCTAAATGCTCAGTGTCCATTCCCTACTGTAGCAGTTGAGATTATTTTATGAATCCCCAAAAGAGAAAGATTATGTTTGTAAACTAATCTTTTCCTCTGAGTGTGATACCCTTTGATTGCATTGAATTCAGTTGAAGGAACTTTGATTAGATTACTTGATGAGATTGCTTTAGGGTTTTTGATTGGACTACTTCAGTGAGGCATGACTCAGGTTGAGTCTCTGCCCTCTTGCTGGGTCTGATGAAAAAGAGACACCCAGGAAAAGAGAGCTGCCATTTTTATTCCTGCCATGTGATGAAAAGGCAAGGCTCAAGCAGCTGAGGCCCCAGAGAGAGATGAGCCATTTGCCTGATAGCCTGCAACTGAAATCAGGAAGAAAGCGGAGCAGCTGAGCCTGAGAGAAGAGGCCTGGTAAGAGACAAACCCTATGCCTGGTTGCCCTCAGCTAAGTTCTGGGAGACAGTTCAGCCCAGAGGGGAAAGCAGAGATTGCCCGCCTCATGGTAGTTGACTTGGGTGAGAAAGCACCTCTTATTGTGCCTTGAGTTGGACTTTTCATGGCCCTGGAACTGTAAGCTTTTACCCCAAATAAATACACTTTTAAAAAAGCCAACACATTTCTGGTACTTTGCATTGGCAGCCCTTTGGCAAACTAAAACATCTACTTTCAGTATCAACTGCCTCTGCCTTAATTCAGGCCCTCCTCACCTCTCACATGGATTTTTGTGACTGCTTCTTTAACAACAGGCTGAATGGGTCACTGCTGAACATCTACCCCATGTGCCTCAGCCATCACGCCAATACAGGTTTCTCCAAGAGCTACCACATCCCTCCATTATTTATTGAGGTTGAGCCTGCTAATCTGGAGTGAATTATCCGCTTATTCACTCACCCCCTGGAAATCTCCCAGTCATTTGTCCAGACTCGCTCAGAAGTCAATGCCTCTTTGAAGCCTTTCCCAAACTTTCCAGACAGAGTTGATGTTTAACCATGCTGACATCTGAAGTTCTAATTTATTGCACATTTTCTTTTGTTTACTTGTCTGCCTCCTCTGTTAGACTCTCAGTTACTTGAGGTTATGGATTGAGTCTTACTCATGTCAATCTATATAATATCTAGCATGGTATGTCTGCCTTATAGAAGGCATCAATGAATGGATGACTGAGTGAATGTGTGGATGGTTTTCCCTGGACCAGAAGGTACCCCTCGGGAGCAGGCTTACAGGTGGTGACTTTTCTTGGTCCTTCCCAGTTAGATATATGCTCTGGGACCAGAGCTGCAATATATAAGAACTATTTTTTATCATCTCCAGATTAGGCTTTTTGATAGGCAAAGGCACTGAGGCACAGGTTAAACATGACCAAGTGAACGCAGTGAATCATGGACCTTTCTATCAGCATCCAACGCAATGCAGCCATCCCCAGGGGGCTCACTTTCCATTCATGCCCTGTAACTTCCAGTGGACCTTCAGTGTTCCTAGCCATCACACCACATTTCCCTGGTGCAGTCACTCTTATATGACTGTCATATTTTATTCTCTCTTTAACCCTTTGACATCATCTTCCACATCCTTTACTCTCAGCTAATTGAGCTTGCAGGCCGTTACAAGGAAACTTCTGTACATGCCCACCAATCCTCTGTCCCAGCAGCTGTGTCTGTGCCCACATCCCAGCCTTACCTCCCTCGCTGTAGATAGATTATCCATATACCTGTGTAAGGCCAGCGCCTCCACTTAAGCACAAGGTCCCATCTCCAACCCCTTTCTTAAGAATATCGCTGTTGTTTGTCTCCTTTCTCTTTAGTCTCATCAGTTTCCCGCTATATACCCAGGGGTTCCTATCAGTATACAAACATGCTGATATTTCTTCCCCTGACACCATGTCCCCCTCCAGCTTCCACTCCATTTTTTCTGTTCCACTGTACCGCAAGGGACCTTGAAAGATTTGCTTGAACTCATTGTAACCAGTTCCTCTGCTTCCGTTCTCTCTTGGACCCACTTCTTTCAGGCCTTTGCTTCTCTTTTCCTGCTGTAGTGCTCTTTCCAAGGTCGTCTTTGGCCTCCACGTTCCTGGATCCAACATTTGCTTCCCAGTCTTTGTCTTTTGAGACCCAGCAGCAGCATTGGGCATGGTGGATCCACTCACCCCTCCTGAGAGCACTTTCTTCACTTGGGTTTCAGGACATTTCTGTTTTTCCCTCCTTCATATAGACCCTCCCCATTTCCCCACCTCTGTATTGGAATGCCCCAGGGATCAGTCCTTGGCCCTTCCTCTCCATCTTCACCCAGTCCCTTGGTGACTTTATACAGTTAGTCTAATTTCAAGAGCCATTTATATTCTGACAACTCCCAACAGTTGTCTGTCCAGTGCAGTCTCATCCTGTGAGCCCCAGACTCTTCCCCTCCCCACCTGCAGATCCAACAGACATCGGAACATTCACGTGTCCAAAGGGAACACTTGATCTGCCCATTGCCTTCTACCTCTCAGGATTTCAGTTCCTTTCTTCCAATCCTGAGGCCAAAATGTAGAGTCATGATTACTCTTGGACTCACAAATCCACTTCCGATCAGCAGATTTGATTGGCTCTACTCAAAAGGTTGAATCCGAATCTGACTGTTGCTCACCACCATCTTACCTTGGCCAGGTAATTGCAGTAGCCTCCCCATGTGCCTGCCTCCCTCTGGCCTTGTTTCTTTACAGTCTCGTCTAGTATGAGCCTTTTAAAAGGTAAGCCACGACTTGTCTCCTTCAGCTCTTCATTCTTATGTCACCTTGTTTGTGAGTTGCTCCCTGGTGACCTAGTTTAAAATTCCACCACCCCCCACCTCCTATGTCCTTTTTTTTCTTTAGTTTTCTCTTTAGCATTTACCATCATCTAATGTACCATATCTTTTACTTCATAGCTTTGTCTCACCCCACTAGAATATAAGTTCTGGAAGGCAGGTGTTTTGGCCAGTGTTCACTGCCACAGGTCTCCTTGTCAGAACCATTCCTGGCACATAGTAGGTGTGTAATAAATATTTACTGGTTGACTCTATAAATAAGAAGTGTTTACAATCAGAAAAGCATAATTCATGATCCGTTTCCCTTTTTTAAAACTATAGGCTTCGGGGAGTGGATGTAGCTCAGTGGTTGAGCACCTGCTTCCCATGTGTGTCGTCCTGGCTTCAATCCCTGGTACCTCCTAAAACAAAACAAAACAAAACAACAAAACAGTATAGGCTTCATTTGAAATTTCAAGATCTTGTTTTTTTAAATTTATTTATTTATTTATTTATTTACTTATTTTTAAAGATTTATTTATTTTATTACATATCTCCCCTTCCCCCCGCTGCGGCGACGCGCCGAGAGTGGTCACTGCGCAGGCGCGGCTTTCCCCGCTTGTGGGCGGTCTCTCTGCATCGGTTCACGGCTGGCTTCCAGTTCGCGGGTGGCTGGCTGCGCTCCATCCGCGGGCGACCTGCCCTGCCCGTGGCGGCTCTTGCCATGTCCGTGGCAGCTTCTTGCCCTGCCCACGGCGGCTCCAGCCCGCCCATGACGGCTTGCCATTCTCAAGGCGGTCTGCCCGCTAGGAGAGGTCCCTGGGAATCGAACCCGGGGCCTCCCATGTGGTATGCCGGCGCCCTATCCACTGGGCTATCGAGCCGGCCCCCTCAAGATCTTGTTTTATTCCCAAAGTAAAACTGAATTTAAAACCCCCCAAAACAACATGCCTATTTTCAAAGAAGGACATAGGAGTGAAATCTTCATTGAGGCTGCACTGAACATTTTTATACATATAAAATGTCACTAATAGTAAAAAAATAACGCTTTCATTATGTACAGGAAAATTACTGGGTATTTTCAAATAGACTCAGGCATAAAACTTATTTTCTTATGTTTAGATTAAGTTTAATTACGACACTAGCTTTAAATTTCCATGAGTTTTATCTACTTAAAAAATTTTACTAGTTACACATCTTTGAGATGTCCCATGTAGTTTGCCGTAATGACTTCTTCGGCAAAACGTTGAAACCGGTACAGAACTTGTGGACCGCTTTCGAAATTTTGCCTCATTTGAGATTAATCAAGTACCAGTGTAATTAATACCACATGGTATAAATTTTGAATTTTGTATGACTTCCACTTCAGAATAAGGGCCATTACCCTCGCTCTGCTTTATGTTTAGCCCAAGTATTTGGAAACCTTGAGTAATGGATTATCTGGCTGGTAGAACTGTAATTTACTCCAGATAAAAGCCATCCTTTCTGTTTTAATTTTTTGTCTTGGAACTCTTCTAAAATGTACTTATACGTTTTCATGCTCATAGATAGTTAAATTACAGGGTCAGTAATTTAGTCTCTAATAATTAAAGAACTTAAATGGTCTTATGTCTAAGATTAGGTACAATATTATAAAAACAAATTATAATATTTGCTTTGCCTTGTATGGGAGAGAACAAATCAGTAATACGGTTAAAGTGCTGTGCAACCTATAAAAGACCTAGGCCTTTTCAGTTTTTGTCTGACCCTCCCCTTTTGGGAGTTTGTCTTAACTTTCTCAACGTTTTTATTTTCTGGCTTTTTTTGTTTGTTTGTTTGCTTTTTTAAGAATATAATAAAAGAAAATCTAATTACTTAAGGGTTATGGTTAACTGAAGTTGAATAGATTATTTCAGAGTGTATTTAATTTCAAAAGCTTCCAACAAAAGTAAAAGTTCTGGAGAAACTTTATGGCTTTGTCATTTTGATTAGAAAGGACTTTCTTTCCAGCAAATACCATTTCTTTTTGGTTGAGAGTTTCAATATTTATATAATCACCAACTCACAACAGTGCATTGTTTCATTCTTGATAGGATGCCTGGAATAATACTCAAACACCAATGGGAGCAAAGCTGAGCCGGTAGGGTTCTGAGTTTTGCTTCTCAGTCTGACTCCTTCCGTTTACATAAAGTTCACTCCCTTCCTCTGATGTCAAAACAGTAAGGTAAGGTTTGGATCCCCAAAGGACATACCCTTCACCACGACAGTGAGAAATAAATGTGTGAGGGAGGGGAGGGAGCCCCAGCATCCTCTGTGGTCATTGTTCTCTTAAGTCAGGAATTGCGGTGGGATAATTGGACCCCGGGGTGGCAGGGGTTAAGACGCGGTGGGCGTGGCTACCGTGATGGACAGCAGACTCAAAGCCCTAATCAGAAGAGTCTATGGCATTGGTGAGTTGATCACTGGGTACTTGGAAGTGAGATAGATGGGCAGTCTACTCAATTCTTACTTGATCTGTATAAATGGAAAAGGTCAAGCGAACAGAAGTACAATTTGAGTCACAAAACCAGGGAATTGGCCCCTCAATCACTTCCCAGACCTGACTCAGTTTCCAGACCCAGAAACCTTAAGGGGAGCCTGGGTGCCCTTGGGTAAGGACCCTCCTACACAGCCAAAAATATTTACTGTTAATTTTCCTCCCAGCCTTTAACCCGGGGCAGCTGTGTGTTGGAGAAAAGGAAATGCTCAGATTTGGGGGAGATTATTAGACCCTGGCTCTGAACTGACACTAATTCCTGGACACCCATAACATCCCTGTGGTCCACCAGCCAGAGTAAGGGCTTACAGGGGTCAGGTGATCAATGGTGTTTAGCTCAGGACCATTGACAGGGGGTCCAGTGGGTCCCCAAACCCACCCTGTGGTTATTTCCCCAGTTCCGGGATGCGTAATTGGAATAGACATACTCGGCACCGGTACAGTCACCACGTTGGTCAAGTCCCTTATTAGAGCCCTTGGGGGTTAGAACATGGGGAGTCACTTGGGTTCCCCAAATTTCTCAACCCTCCAGCACCCGTTAGATCACTTAACCACTAGTAACTAGTTTTCATCTAGTTACAGTAAGACAGAGACTATACCTGAACAGGTTGGTGAGATGCAGCCATCAGCCAATCAACATTACTGAAAAACAAGGGATTTGTTACAAGTCAAAAGCTTATAATCGTGTGATGC
>PVKH010026317.1:0-13233 GCA_004027955.1 Chaetophractus vellerosus | reverse complement strand
ATAAATCTTTAAAAAAAAAAAAAGATTAATAGTAAATATTTTTGACTGTGTAGGCCATGTGCTTTCTATTGCTGCTACTGCTTCTCCGCCTCCTTCTCCCCATTCCTCTCTACCTCATTGTCTATTGCCCCCTCTTTAAAATTTTTTTTTTAAAGATTTATTTATTTTTTTATATATCTCCCCTTCCCCCCGCTGCGGCGACGCGCCGAGAGTGGTCACTGCGCAGGCGCGGCTTTCCCCACTTGTGGGCGGTCTCTGCGTCCGTTCACGGCCGGTGCTTGATTCAGTTCGCGGGTGGCTGGCTGCGCTCCATCCACGGGCGACCTGCCCTGCCCGTGGCAGCTCTTGCCCTGTCCGTGGCAGCTCTTGCCCTGTCCGTGGCAGCTTTTTGCCCTGCCCACGGCGGCTCTGGCCCGCCCATGGTGGCTTGCCATTCTCAAGGTGGTCTGCCCGCTAGGAGAGGTCCCCGGGAATCGAACCCAGGGCCTCCCATGTGGTATGCCGGCGCCCTATCCACTGGGCTATCGAGCCGGCCCCCCCTCTTTAAAATTGTAAAAATGTAACAATAATTCTTAGTCTGTAGGCTGTACAAAAACAGGCTGTGGCATAGACTTGGCCCATGAGTCAAATATTCTAAAATATTCTACTAAAGACATTCATTTTGTTAGGCACTGAAACCAAATAAATACATCTCTAATGTTTGAGAGACTAAAATGACCAGGGAGCATTCTTAGCCTCCTGTTTAATGAAATCATGACTTTTTTCTCTAGTGGAAGCATTCCTTCTTTGGGCACTAAAACCTCCAGATCCACCAGCCCAAGGTTGCAAGGATAGGAAGCAAAAATTCTGCAAGCAATTTATTAGGTATATTAGCTCCTCACCTCTACCTTTGGTCCTCACACCTGGGTATTCTGGGAGAAATGGTACCATAGTTTTGCCTCTAGTGGAAGGCATATCTATCCCTGGAGTAACTGTAAGATTTGTGTCAGCATAAAAGATTTGAATATATCATATTCATTTAAAATTCCCTTTAGCTAGTAAGAAAACCTGATGACTCTTAGAGTCACTGTAAATTTAATTGCTTGGGGATGCCAATTGCAGGTGTTGCTTCAGATTTCGTATCCTTACTGAGTATTTCAGCAGTAGTGCCTGGGAATTAATATGAATTTATTAATTTAGAAAATGCTTTATTTTCATACCAATTTATCTTCATCTGGAAGGGACGTCAATAAATGATCACTGCCTTATGTTAGGGCTATGACAACTTTCCTCTTCTCTGTCATATGCCATCTGAAAGGACCTCAGTCATCTTGCTATCTCACAAAAGTTTACCCTGGCCCCTTACATTGATGCTATTCTGCTAATTAGACCTGGTGAGCATCAGTTAGCACCCACCGTAGATGCCTTAGTAATGCACAAGCAAGCTAGAGGGAAGGAAATAAGCATCCCAGATGACCATATCACTCAGAGTAGACTGATACACCAAAGAAAATGTTTACTCTGTTTTATTTTTATTTTTTATTAATTTTTTTGTTAGAGAAGTTGTAGGTTTACAGAAACCATGCATAAAATATCTTTAAAACAGTCCCCATATACCACTCTATTATTAACACCTTGCATTAGTGAGGTACATTTGTTACAATTCATGAAAGAACATTTTAATAGTTATACTATTAACTATAGTCCATTAAACCATTTCTTTTTATTAGTACATTCTCATAGGACTAAAATCCTAGATAAAGATACTAAGGAATAAATAGATGAAGGCGTTTTTGAAAAGGTACTAAGAAAGAAATGATATTAAAATTTCCTTTTATCAACCAGTTTTATTTATAAAAACTTTATTCTAATGGTTAAAAAATATGAAACTGTAGAAAGGATTAAAGTGAAAAAGTCTCCTTCCTCTCCCAAACACCCCATTTACACTTCCCTCAGAAAGGAGCTGTTATAAATATCTTGTGTACAGCTCCAGAAATGTTCTATGCATACAGAGGCATATACATATGTATGGAATCATAAACTGTATTGTAACTTCCCTTTCTAAATTAGCAATACATTTTAGATTTTGTTCACATTTTCTCTAATAAAGTTTAATTTCCTTTGGAAGTATGAACTAATATCATACATTTTAAATTACGAACTGTATCATACGCACAAAAAGTGCATAAAATATGTATAAACCTATTTATAATTGGTATATAATTATAATTAGATGAATTAATAATATTAATAGGAACTAATAATAATTTAATGATTATCAGCAAACTCACCACCAATGTTAAAAAATGCCTTTGAAGGACGTCTCTGTGTACCCATCTACCTCACCCCAGAGATAAACATTATGCTGACTTTTAGGTTAATCATATCCTTGTTTTTATTCATTCCCAAACAACATATTATTTAGTGTTGATAAACTGAGAAGTAAGCACAAATCTGCATAGGTACAAAAAAAGTCCAATATAGACTACTGTTAGATGAAGGCTTTCAGAAGAAGATAAACTGACAGTCTCTGGGTGAAAGCATAACTTCATCTTCCTAAAACGTTTACAAGTTCCGGGAAAGCCAGTGGGCTTTCCTAATTTCCAGAAGAGCTCAACACAGTGAGTTCAGGGACATCACAGGCAAGGCTTTAGCGAGGGCCAGATAGTGGACATCTGGCTGGAATGCAGTCGGGGGATAAGCTGTAACCTCACTGTGGCCTCCTGTTTTCTGTTGGTCCAAGCAGCAGGGAGTGGAACGGAGAGCAAGAACTTTAGCACAGGGTTAAAAATGTTAGCTTACCCAGGTCTTGTGTTCAGATTTAAAAAGTAGTACAGTGACTGACAAGAGGCTTTTCCTTTTTTGAGAACTCCTTTCACCTTTCTCCTGTGTATTCTCTTTGCTATTCTCCTGTGTTACATTTCCTGAAATATCTTTCTTTCTCTTGGCTTACTCTCTCATTTCGGTGGTGCATAAATTCTAGTAGCTTCTTCTTGAGAAAAGGAACGTGGGAGGTTCACTTTTTAGATATTGCATGTCTTAAAATATCTTTATTCTAGCCTCATACTTAAAGTTTGTCAGAGTATAGAATTCTACATTGGAAATCATTTTCCTTAATAATATTGAAAGCATTGCCCCATCTTATTTCCAGTGTTGTTAGGAAGCATAGATTTGATTCCTGACCCTTTGTTTATGGTTTTTGCCTTCCCCCTGAAGCTTTTACGATCTTTTCCTCGTTGTCCCTAGTTCAGTAACATTTAATGATGGTGTGCCTTGGCACTCTCAAAATGAAAACTCATGTTTTTATGTTATTCTGTTCTGGGAAATTTTCTGGTAGATAATGTCTTTCCTTCCATTGTCTCTATTCTCTTTTTCTGAAACTACTATTCTTATAAGGTTGAACTTCCTGAACTGGCTCTGTAATATTCTTAATTTTATGTCCAATTAAAACATTCTTTTTGTTTTTTTTTTTTTGTTCTATTTTCTGTGAGCTTTCTTTGATGTTATTTTCCAAATCTTTCATTTAAAATTTTATTTCTGAGATAAAGCTTTGAATTTTAATTTTAGTTAAGCTCCATTTCTGTTCTCTGAATTTTTTATAGCATTCTTTCTTTCTTTTTTAGATTTATTTGTTTTATTATTTTATTTTTATTTTTAATCCCCCCCGCTCCAAGATGGCTCCCTTGCCTTTCTGCTCATTGTCTGCTCGTTGTGTCTGCTCATCTTCTCTAGGAGGCATTGGGAACAGAACTTGGGACCTCCCACGTGGGAGACGAGTGCCCAACTGCCTGAGACACATCTGCTCCCTGCTGGTTGCGTCATCTGCTGGCTGTGACGTCTGCTTGTTGCAGCATTTGCTCGTTGCAGCATCTGGTGGCTGTGGCATCTCCTGGCTGCAGTGTCCGCTCGTTGCAGCAGTTGCGGCATCTGCTTGTTGTGGTGTCTGCGGTTTCTGCTTGTCTTTTTTAGGAGGCACCAGGAACCGAACCTGGGATCTCCCTTGTGGGAGGTGGGTACCCAGCTGCTTAAGTCACATCTGCTCCATAGCATTCTTTCTTTACCTCATGGTTGCAGTATCCTTGCTTGAATATCTAAGTATATTAATACGTTTAATTCTTCTATATCCCTATTGATTTTCTGGTCAGCTGTTCTATCAATTATTAAGAAAGGAATATAATCATATATAATTGTGAATTTATCTGTTTCTTATTTAAGTTATGACAATTTTTGCTTCATGATATTTTGAAATTCTGTTGTTATAGGCATATGAATTTAGGATAGTTATGTCTTTTTATGAATTGACCTCTTACTTCATTGTGGAGTTTCTCTCTTTATCTCTGTTAAAATATCTTGTTTTTAAGTTAATTTTTCTCTGATATTAACATAGCCATTCCAGAACTCTTATGATTAGATTTTTCATTATATCACTTTTCCAGTCCTTTGGCTATAACTTATCTGTGTTTTCATATTTAAAGTGAGTTTCTTCTAAACAGGATATAGTTGGGTATTGCTTTATTATTCAAAAGGAGATTATTGGCAATCAAGATAATTTCCAAACCTTTCTGGTTAAAAAGGCAAAGGTTATCAATAGACAATTAGACCAGCTCACTTGGCTCTAGGATTGGCAACAGGCTCTGTGAAGATAACTGTTGGTCAGCATAGTTCAGATGGCTAAGGTAGAAACTAATTCTGCTATACATTTACTCCTCTCAGAATTTGATATCAGAAAAATTTTGCCCTGAAGAACTCATAAGTTTCTTCCTTTTGATAATAGGAATTAAATAACTGAATGAATTTTCTTTTTCATGGGGACACTTAGAGCCATATCACATTCTTAATTCTAGAACTATTTACCCTTAATACTGACAAAGATTCCCTCTCTTTTTTCTTTGTATTTGTCTTCTTACTTATATTTGTGAATCTCTTAAGAACATTTGTTTTTTGAAAGAAGTATAAATTTTTAAAAATCATTCATTATATACTTTATAATCTGAGGCTTAGTATTTTGCTGGTTTTTTTTTTCTCTATCCTAAATCCTTAGCTATTAAGATAATTAGAAATCACATCATTTCTCTCCAAGGGTTAGGTTTCCTACCAATGCAACCCCATAATAACTGGAATAATGGGGCATAAAAAAGTAAAAATGTTATTCAAATATATTTATAATGGATATCATATGATATGTTTTCCGTATTATTGTTAGTACTTTAATATTTTTGTTACCAAGCAAATATATTGCTTATAGCCAAATATATCAAAAGTTTTTTATACTTTAGGCATTTGAAGTGCACCAACATCTGTTTTCCTGGGTATTTCTTATCTGAGAATGGACAAAGGCCCTTAATGTCTTAGTGAATCCTATAACCCATGAAAATTGATCCTTTCTGAGCTTTCTCTACACCAAAATTTATCTAGATCCGCCTGCCCCTATCTTCTATCCATTCTGGAGTGACTCAGCATCATTTTTGCTACTTTAACTATGTGCCCTTATTTTTCCAACTGTTAAAATATTCAGTATAACTATAGTCAAAAATGAATTTTCTGTCTTGAGTAATATATTTGCCTTTCATCTACAATCTGTGTTCTTCACAGAAGACCCTGGAAGGAGGCTTATGAGGAAAATAATAGAATTTACTGTAATAATGATAACAATATATATTTATATACCTCTTTAAAATGTGACTTCATTGAAAACTATGACTATGAATAATTTCATTCATGGCTCTAGGCTTATGAGTCTGAAATTTAGAGAGGATGTGCCGTAGAATGCCTATGAAGGACTCTGAAGAATTGTTGTTTTTTTTCCCCACTACTGATCAGTCACTTACTTGGAGCTATTGCATTTGATGACGTTAATTCTATTTTTAGGACTTGAGCAGATTTGGGATTTGCTGCACTGGAGAGCTACTGTGAATCCTTATGAGCTTAAATATTTTTCTCTTTATCTTCTTTGACTAAAAATGATGCTTAACATGAATGTGTGATGTTTAATAAGCTCTCATTGTATACAGCTTTCTTTACTTAAACAGGAACTCATTTTCATCACCTTTAACCCCATCTACCCCCAGCCCAAGAAAAGTTTTCTGGAAGAAAACAATTTTGAGCAGAGTTCAATATCAACAGTAGTCTTCATTTAATTTACAAGAAAATAAAGACTCAGGGAGGTTTAATAACTCTACCATGGTCAAAAAGTTGGTAAATATCATAGCCATGACTTCAGTCCACTGCCAAATCCCCATGTCCATGCTCTTAACCATTCACCTCCCATCTGTGGATTGACAATAATATCCTACCTTAAGTCTTGTAAAAGGTTTCCCTAGAACTTGGGTACTAGTCCTGCCTTTGCTACTAGCTGTGCATTTTTGAAAAATCACCATCTTCCTGGATTTCAGTTCTCACAACTATAAAATGAACAGGTAGACCGGGCATATTTAAGATCCTTTCCAACTCTAATTTCTACTGCCTTCCAGTTAAATTTGAACATAAATTTAGAAATTCTAACAGCATTGCAGTTATTTGATGGATATGGATGCTTTTGTCATAGATTCCCAAACTGACATAGCCTACTCTCAAATCCTTACTACTTCCTGATCCACTAACAGCCACCTTCTATATTTCCACACCTCCATCTATCTGTCGTTGCCCGTAATTTCTCTCCCCACATATTTCTAGTGAGGAAAGTTAGAGGCTGCAATGTAATAGATAAGATACCTTCTCAGAATTATATCTACCTAGCTGGTTTAGTGCCATTGTATCATTGAACCTCACTGGGAATGGAAATGGAAGCAGTGTCACAGGCAAGCATTGTTCTTTAATTGACAGATAACAGCCACTAGACTACACTTTTGCAAAGCTCTGTCTTCCTGGATAGAGATATGAATATGAAGACATACAGGCATACACCCTCCCCGCAAGTACTTAACAATGTCACTTTCCATTAGCTACACATCTAGATTGCTGTCTCTCTTGCTTGTAAGTACATGTCTGAATAACATAACAGAAGACAGCCTGTCTCCCTTAACTTACCAGTGTTGATATTCACAGTTGAGAAAATTTCACCTCTTTGGATTTATTTTAAGTCAAACATGATGGATGGCCTTGAGAAATACAGCATAGAAGCTGAAATTCATGAGAATTTCAGGCTGAGGATTTCTACCCACCCCCCTTCTCCTTTTAAAGGCATAACCACTTCATCATTGCTGTCAAGTGAACTTGGTATGATGAGAAAATTAGAGAATGCCTGAAAGGCACTGTAATTTTGTTCCTTAGGGACATTTGTCCAGATCTGATTATACAATATGCTTACAAATGTCTCCTTTGAAAAGGATTTTAAATATATATATATTCTATAGATGATTAAAGACAATGCCTGGTAAATAAGATTAATTTTTAAATGAAATGTGTATAGATTTTGGTATGCATGATGTAAAAATTATACCATTAGTTCTTGCTTGATTTTTCTAAAGTTTGTACACTGAATAATTGTTTTCGGTACAAATTACTAATAAAAAATGCTGTATTCTTTAAGCCCTCTCAGCTGAAAAGATCTAAAGCATTTAATAGTTGTAGTGCTTCTGGTGGGGACAGATGATAGACAGTGTAGTAGGCTGTTATTGCAACAAATAAACCCAAAATCTCAATGGCTTACAACAAATACAGATTGTTCTCACCACTGGCCTGTGGGTTGGCTACGGTTCACTTGATCTTGTCTGGGTTCAGCTGAGCTTGGCTACAGGCTGCAGGATTGTGTTTGGGTCTGTTCCATGTGACTAATTCCAGGCTACCTAGGGCATGCTTTTCTCACGGTGATGGCAGAAGCACAAATTGGGGAGTGAAAACACACAATTCCTCTTAAGACCTTGGTTCAGAACTGGCACACACTCACATTCAATTGGTCAAAGCAAGCCACAGGGCCAGGTCCAATATCCATGGGGAAGGGAAAATATAGAACACCTACAGCTAGTGGGAGGAGCTACAAAAGCAGATGGAGGGGTTTTGCCTTCAAAATCATTGTGCAGGGAGGAAGTGAAGAAGTGGGAACAATAATCCAGTGTACCACAGGCACAGAGAGGTTCCATTTGGAAAGATGAGCTGTAGAAACAGTACCAGTTTTAAATGGCATATTATCTTTCCTTTCTGTCTGCTCCCATTGTTTTGATAATTGACAGCAGAACCGCAGTCTGATGTTATAGGTTAGCATCAGGAAGTGCAGCTCATCATTTGAATGGTTGGGAAAAGCACAGACTTTCAAATGGTCCCAAGGTAAGTCACCCTACCTTTCCTGTGATGTGCTGTATGTTTAACAGTGGTCAGCTGTAGAATTAACCTGTGTGTGTATATGTGTGATCAAGGTGTTGAAATGTCTTTGAGAGACAAACAAAAAAAACCAATACATATATATGGAGTAAAAATTATATTTTAGTTATAATTTGCACATGAACAGGATAGACACGTGATTAAATTGACAATTTTTTAATTATCAATTAAAAAATTCAATGAAAATCTAATGCCCCCGAATCTGTCTGTATCATAAAATTAAATGATATTAGACTGTTTTGACAGAATATACTTACCTAATTTCAGCCAAGGGTGTTTTCTTCTCTATTAAATTTATTTAGTTGAAGAAAGTAGTGTGGACACTACCTACAAATACAGACACATACTTTACTTGTGACCGTCTAAAAAACGTGTTTGCATTGTTAACATTCCCCATTCAAAAATTTACTATATAAATTTACTTACTGTATATGTCATGTTCTGTTCTTTCGTATGGTGAATATATCCTATGTCCTAAGTCCTAACTTACTTTGTCAGACTTTTGAGAATAACAGCATTATGTTACTTATTTCTGCCCTTGTCTCTTTCCTGTCATAATGATTCTTGCCAAAATTATTACATGTCATGATTTTACCTTGTGTGTTTCCTTCATGGGGATATTGTCTGGTTAAACGTGAGGTATCAGAAATGGCTCTTTAAAATTGAAACCATTTCCAAAATGAAGGTACTTTTCATCGTTTCTGCTTAAAGTTTACATTGTCTTTCCTCATTATAATGAGTGGATTGGACTGTAGGGCTCGCCTCCTTAATGCAGTGTTGCATAGCCACGGCAGGGTGTGTGAGTGTGTGTGTGTGCAAGCACACGTGTGCATGCATATGCATGCCTGTGCGTGTGTGTAATATCTAAGGATCCTCAATATTTGTTGCTTTGGGAATTTATTATTCTCTTTTACCTGAATGATGGATTTTTATTCACCAGACAATGTGCCTTTGATGATTAGATGTCTTACATTAAGTGTTTAGTTGTATATTGTGTTCTTTGTGATGAATATATTATGTTCTGTAAAGTTTTATTAGTCCATGTATATTTAAAAAAATGAAAAATGGAGGGATTTAAAGTGAGGAACCTGATTATAAATTCATAAATTTCTGAAGAGAAGGTAGCACAGCGAGAGTATACCATATGTATAAAAAAGTGTATTTCTTCTTTTCTTGCCAAATAGGATCAGAAATGTTCTAGAAGGGGGATGAGCCATATTAGATAGAAATTAAAAGGGGTCTGAGCTTTAATTTCTTCATCTATTAAAGTTTGGTTAGCACTACCTTCCTGTCAGGGTCCCTGTGAGATAAGCTGGAGGTGCTTAGCAGAGCCCATGGTTCTTTTAGGCATGACTCCTTTTCTGTGTCATCTGAGCAAGGCAGAGGATACTGAGCAAAACATGAGAATCCCAAAGAAATACCCAAGAGGTGTTCTGTCTGGAGATAGCAGGTAGCAAGGGGCATATGGCACCAGGGAGGCCAGGTGACTGAAAAGGACGGTCACTCTGATGCATCTGGCCCCCAGAGAAGGAACAGCCTGGTTATAGCCTCCTGAGCACCCTGCAAGGGTAGACATGTGAGGCCTTGGAGCCTCATTTTCTCCGTGGCCACACAGAGGTGTTTTGTGGACAGCATGCCAGAGGGCAACTACAGAGACACTATGACTTGCCTCACCTTTCACTTCCAAGTGGGATTAGAAACCAGCCAACAAAACTAGCCAACAAAAAGCAAAACCTTGACTCTTTCAAATTTTGTCATCTAAAATGCTACTCTAATACAAAGGAGAAGCATGTTATCCCATAGACCCTTTGTTAGCAGACTTATTTTCAGCTCAAGTTACTGGTAAGTCAGATATTCAGCATGGTAGAAAGAGTTGTCTGACTGTGGGTCACTGCCAAAGTGACATTAATACAGGGATTATGTGTAATAAACACCCTGTCATATATCCAACAGTGATCTCTATTGCAAAAACACACTGAGCCTAAACCCTTAACTTCTTCCTAGTTGCTTAATATTTTGCCAAGTTTGCTTACTAGGAATTGAAAGAGGACTTGGAATTTGAGCTATACGGGACTTTAGAGGTGATCTAATTTAATATTCTTCAAATTATGTTCCAGGGGAATATTAGTGACCTGCAACATGTTAATAGGTGCCCCTTGAAAAGTGGGTTATGTGGTCAAATAAGTTTGGAAAACACTGTTATATAGAGTTAGGTTTCTTTACTAAAGGACATCTCAAGGTCTTTAATATGCTAACATGAATCATGGTTTTCTAAGCATGTAGCTTTTCTCACACTTATTGGACCATGCTGTCTTTTTTTTTGCCATCTGGAGGAATGCCAGGCAGAGGCTGTGTAGTGTTGTCATTTAGAGCATGGCTAATGGTGCCTAGCCACCTGGGTTCAAGTCCCGACTTTACTACTTACTGACTTTATGATCCTGAGCAAATTGCTTAACCTCTTTGTGTTTCAGTTTCTCCATCTAAAATGGGACTGCTAACCCTATTCTATGGGGTTATTTTAAAAATCAAAGAACAGGGCTAAGAGCAGTGCTTGGCACATAGTTATTATCATCCTAACAGTTTAGGTAAGAATGAGCTAGCCTTATACTCTCATTCCGGAGATGAGAAAAGTGAGTCCCAAGTAGGTTACCCATAGAGCTCACTCATTCAACAAAGTGACCAAGGGCCTAATATGCTCCATGTCCGAAGATTCTATCCACTTAAATGAAGGTGAACAAGGCACAGTTCCTGCCCTTGAAGAACGCACACATTAGTGACTTGGCTCAGCTGACACCATTTAGTAGTGAAGCAACAATCCAGCCCTCCTGACTTCTGCCCCGAGCTCCTCCTGTGATTCCATTCCAAACGAGAATGATCCTTGCAACCTGGCTTGGTAAACCAGAATAGGGAGCATAGAGTATAGCTATAGACTTATCTTTGAAAATTGGGAATGAGGGCATATGTTTTAATTCTTTGCTAGTGTGATCCAGAAAGAATAATTGAGAGAACACTTTGGGAGTAAAAGAAACTCTAAAAATATAATTTAGAAAGGGAAGTAAGAGATAAGGAAGTTAGGAGCTTGGTGTCTTTCCAGATGTTGTGTCACTGATGGTCTTCTTGTGTTTGTTTAGGCATCTCCTCCGAGGGCTTTCCCCAGGATGAGCAAACGGCAACTAAAGACCTGCCCAATAGGGATGGAAGTGCCTGGGCCCTGGGCAATGGATCAGGACCAACTTGTCCATTGCTCCAGGAGGAGAGAGAGAAGCCAAACAGAAGTGAATTGTTCTTGGATCTTGATGTAAGTGGAAATCCTTGTGTTTGTGCTGTGATTCTTTGCAGTTAACAGAGTCTCATTTAATGTAAGTCTGTGTATGTAAAACTATGAATGCTGTGATTTGTGTGGGGGTGGGGGTGGGGGTCATTGTTTTTAAAAGCAGTCCTTGGCAGAAAACAGTTATCACTTCAGTGGCTTGAAATTTGTGCATTAGAAGGGACCGTGTTTATCATTTATCTGAGTGTTTTCAGAGTACTCCACTCACACTGGCTCCACTGCCTACACCTCGTTGTGGGAGTGCCCACTTGCTGCTGAGCACCTCTTTATATCATTTTAGCAAAAATTTGTGAAGATGATGTGGCAGCGGGCTAATACGCTCTAGATTCTCAAGTGAAATCTAAATTGTCTTTTTTACACACTCGTAAGTTTTCCTTTCTTTCTAGCTGCTTAAGTAGCAAGTGAGTGGGTCTGCAGGAACTCTGCTGAATACAGGATGGCGCTTTTTAAAAACACAGCCTTCTTTTTCATTCATTGATGTATTCATTGACACAGAAGCATTGACTGTCCTATACGAAGCTGGGTTTTAGCTACTTTCACATTGTAGATGGCTTGATAGAATTGAGCAGACTCACAGTTCTCACCACTTCTCTTTATGTCCCAGTTTCCTGTCAGAAATGGAATTGGGGGTGGAGGGGGAGTGAGCATTAGGAATCCAAGAAGCATATGTGTCCCTGATTTCTCTAATAACTTCCAATTTATTACTTTCCAACCTAAGTGTTTGTTGAGTTAGGGCTGTAGTGTTCATATGCATGACAATTTTCTCAAGTAACCCAAAGCAAAAGAATCTTGTACTTTTCATAACCAGAATACCATACTCATTGTATGTCATTTTAAAAAGCAGTTGAGGGGAGCACATGTGGCTCAAGCGGTTGAGTGCCTGCTTCCCACATGGGGGGTCCCGGGTTTGGTTCCCAGTGCCTCCTAAAAACAAAAACAACAAGCAAACAAACGAAAAAAAACAACTCAGGGGAGCTCGATGTAGCTCAGTGGTTGAGTGCCAGCTTTCCAGTTACAAGGTCCCTGGGTTCAATCCCCGGCCATGGTACCTCAAAAGAAAAAACAAAAACAAAAAAAACAAAAAACAAGCATTTGATATCCTAGTTATTCTAAAGGGAGGGAGGTTTATAAAAGCAAACCTATAATCCTTCAGGAAACGACATGGAAATTTGCAAAATTTTAGTTTTCATTCGTTCCCCCTACCTAAAAACTAATAATGTGCAACTTGAGATGTGCTCAAAGAAGTGTAACAGTGACATCTATTGGTCGAATTACTTTAATTTTAACTTGCTGCAGACAGCAGGCTTAGAGGTAAAACTGCTGAAAAGGATTTTGAAAGGCTACTTTCTTGCTTCTTCTGTGTATTGTGTTTTTTCATTCTGTGTTTGTGATTTTTGAATGTTGGACATTGGCTAAACTGTATTTCTTGGTTTCTTTTTCCCCCGTGAATGCAATTTTTTCTTAATTTTACTTTAATTATAAAAATCATATATAATTGTTATAGAAAATTTGAAATATATAGTTAGGTTTAGGGGAAAAAAAATCCCTCAGTCTCAGCAGCTAAGAACAGCTGTTAAAATTTGGTAGTTTTTCTTTTTTCACACTAG
>PVKH010026316.1:0-13211 GCA_004027955.1 Chaetophractus vellerosus | reverse complement strand
CAAAGGCACCCCTTTCGGCTGACTAATACAGAATTTGGTACCAAGGAGTGGGGAAGTGTTATTGCAATTACCAAAATGTTGGAACAGTTTTATAAATGGGTAAGGGGTATTTTTTGGAAGAACTGTGAAATGCTTGGTGGAAAAGGCCTAGATCGCTTTAAACAAACTGTTGATAGCAATATGGACACTAAAGAGACGCAAAGCCTAGAGATCCTCATGGTCTACAGCTGACCTTGTAGAGGAAACAGAGGCACTAATCCCAGAGAGAAATGCAGCCCCAGGAAGAGAGGAACCCCAAAAGCCTGAACCCTGGCAAACATCGGCTGCTGTCTTGTTCCAACACGTGGCAATGGACTTTGATGAGAGAAGAAACTTAAGCTTTGTGGCTTGGTAACAGTAAGCATCTACCCCAAAAAAATACCCTTTATAAAGACCAACCAATTATTGGTATATTTGCAAAGGCACCCCTTTGGCTGACTAATACATCAAGTTATGGCACAAAAGTGTTTTTGATTTAAATAACCCTGAGATTGTTACTCATTTACTTTTCTTAGAAAAATTGACCTGATTTAGATATTTCTCAAATTATAAAAAATTAGATGTTATAAAAAAATACTCATATTGCCCCTTATTGATTCTATTTAATATTTAATTGAATTTAAAACTTTATAATTGGTAAAAAAAAACCTGTGTGTACACATTTTAAGCAACCACATTATTTATATATATATCAGAAAAATTTAAAATGTGTACATTAAGAAAATATGGCTCTTATTGCACTTCAATTTTACTTTTGCCTCAAAATATAGATGTGAACAATGGTAACATATGGGATAAAAATGTTCTATTACAGATAATGAATAGTACTTATTTGAAAAAAAATTACTATTATCATCTCTTTCAAGAACACATTTTAAAATGTATGCGCCCAAACATGCAATTACAAGGAAGAGAGACTGGTAGCAAAAGACTTATGGGTGGGCCCGGCTAGATAGCTCAGTGGATAAAGAGCTCGCTGGTGTACCACATGGGAGGCCCCGGGTTCGGTTTCCGGGGACCTCTCCGAGCGGGCAGACGGCCTTGAGAAAGGCAAGCCGCCGTGGGCGGGGCAGAGCTGCCGTGGGCAAGGCAAAAAGCCACCACGGGCAGGGCGGAGCCCCCACGGGCATGGCAAAGTCACCCGTGAAAAGCGGAGCTGCCGCCTGCGAACTGCGGAAGCCGAGCAGCCCGCAAAAAACATGGAGGACTGCTGCCCACAAAACATGGAGCGGAGCCGCTCATGGGAACGGAATGGAGCCACCCTCGAACGGAACGAGCCACCGCCGTGGAGGGCCGACTCGGCGTGTTGCCGCAGGGATGGGGGGAGACAAGAAGCAGACATAGAAAAACACAGAAGAATGGACACACAGCAAGAGCAAGCAGAAAGGGGGGGGGGATATGTAATAAATAATAAATAAATCTTTAAAAAAATATTAAAAAAAAAGACTTATGGGTGGTAAATATTCTCATGACTATCAATGTCCCATTTTGTCATAGCTGCACAATACTTTCCTTATTTCATCAACGACTTCAGGTGGCTGCAGCTGAAAGTTCATCCATACAAGACCATAATCCATGATTGGATAGCAGATGCATCCCAAGGCTGCCATCTTTCCCCGAATTGTTGTTTAATTGGCATGATCAGAAACTTGAATTAATGGGTTCAAGTGAGAGAAAAGCATTCCCTTCTTCTGGCCAATAAGAGCTTCTTCCCATATTTCTTTCCTTTCCTTTCTTAGATGATAAGAGAAAAAAAGCGATAAAGGAATGACTTTAAAAGGAGCTAACCAGAAACTGAAACATTTGTGGATACAATGGAATTTAATGGTAAAGCACAGACTGGTCAGCTTCATTTTCATTAGAGAGGAAAGTATTTATGGACATAGTAAAGGTTTAAAAATAACTAAGCAGCCAGCAGCACTGACTTAGTATTGGGATGTGATGAATCTGCAAATCATGATCGATTAAGGTATAAATCTGAGATCATCTCTTAACCTAAGAAAATTTCTTGACCTATTTCCTTTCTTTTATTTGGTCAAATGAATTCAATTCCATTAGTAGTTATTGAACATTTAGCCAATGCCTGGTGCTCTAGGAAGAGAAAAAATATTCAGGTTCAAATCTTTGGCCTGCTAGCTTGGGAACACATATTCCCTAAGCAATGTCAAGCAGCTCTTTAGCCCCTCCTGCACTTCCTTCTCCAGGCAGAAGTCTAGATCATTCACTTCTAGAACATTTTGTCCCATGACATGTGCACATACTGTATATTTAGGCCTTTAGCTGGAACATGGTGGCTGAGTAACCTGTGATTCCACAGTCCCCTGGGAGACTGGCCTTCCTCCAGCAGTCAATGAGTAGGTGGCATTCCTGGGCCTGGTTGCCAAACAATAGAACAGTGGTGGAAACCAGGAATCTCCATTAATAAAGCAGCTGAGGAGGGCAGGGGATCCAAGCCCCCAAGCATTTCCAAGGGCCTCATGGATGTCTGGTCCTGGGAGAACCAAACAGAACAAAAACTTCCTGGCTGCCCCAATGCCTCATGGAGAAAATATCCAGAATAGGGACCTTGAGGTTAAAATTCTGGCTTTGCCTAGCTCACCAGCTCTGTCACTGGGCAAATTTTTCATCTGTTTCATCTATTCCAATAAAAACTGGGAATAGTATTTCACATGACTGTTCAAAGGTTTAGATGAGACAGCAATATATTTTAAAAAAGCAAATGGGATGTAATTCCTGTTTTCTTTTCATGATAAATGGTAGCTCAATAATATATGATGAATGAGTAAATGAATTAAATTCAAGTGAGAAATGTTTTATCCCTGAGTTAGCAGCAGCCCTCTCTTTGAAATCACTTAAAATGGTAACCTCAGAGGGTAAATACTGAGGAAGGAGGGAGGGATAGAATATGTCCGCTTGACAGTAAGACGCACAGTTCTCAGGATCCAAAATTCTGGAAAATGAGTATTTGCTTCAGCTGCTCCACAACTGGATCTCCCAATAGCTTAAGTGGGGAAAACAGAGTAATCAAATGAATGAGTAACATTATTTAATTTTTTTAAATCTCTTTAATAAGATTCACCTTCATGTATATGAGCTAGGAAATGTATTGGCTGTAAGAGCAAAACCTTAGTAACAATTGCATTTATTGAGTAAAACTTACAATGATAGGCGAGTGGGTATAGCTCAGTGATGGGGTGCCCACTTCACATAGATGAGGTCCTGGGTTCAATCACCCGTACGTCCTAAAAATTAAAAAAAAAAAAACAGCAAAAATTAGAATGATCATTTCCCTTTAAAATAAGGAAGATAAGGAAGCATGCATTTACAAGGAACAGAATCTACTTTTTATTGCACGCTTGCTATTGCCAGGCATATCTGTATCTATATCTATGTCTATCTATCTATCTATAGATAGATATATATGTTTGTTTTCACCAAAGTTAATGGAGGGCTTATTATGAGTCAAGCACTTGGTCACATACAGACCATATTCTTTTATCTTCCCAGCTCCTTCATGAGTCATTCTCACTTTACAGGTAAAACAAAACAAAACAAACAAACAAACAAACAAACAAACAAAAACCACTCTGGTTTAGGAAGACAAGAAGTCTTGCCCTAAACCACAGAGTGAGTATATACACTGTCTGTCAAACTTCAGGTCTCCATTCTTTACCATAAGTGTGTCGAGAAAACATAGGTTTTGATACGCTTATTGTCTCTTAGGTTCTTACACTAAACTCACGGGTTAGGTGGAGTTGTTATAAGCAAAGTCCTTTCATTGGTAAATGCCAAATTTCTGACCCCAAAGGTCCTTTTCTTTTGATGATGTTTCTCTTGGAAATAAAATATTAATAGAATTCTGTTTGAAATATTAGCTTTCAGTTTTCGTCCATATAATATTAAGTCTTTGACCAGATTTCAAGGGCTTCTCTATTGTTTCTCTCCCTCGAATTCTTTGCTTACCAGTGTTTCTGAATGGCTCTTTTTAACTGATCCAAATCCAAATCACAGCAGCCTTTGCCTCTTTCTCTTCTGAATAGTCCCTCGAGCTCCACTGATTTACAATCACCCCCAACACATGCCCAACCCAAACCCCTAGAACTGTGCTTGTCCATCTCCAGCTCCTTGGGGGCTGCAATCCCAGCTCATAGGTCTTCAGAGCCCAGCTGCCTGGCACACAATACGAGCAATTCAAGATTTGGAGGCAAAGCTTACAAATATACTTTTATGAATCACAGTTGATTCCACTTGAAAAACACATTTTTTAAAAAATCATTCTCTGTCTTGATTCAATTTTGGTAAGAATAAAGTTCCTTGAAAACAAATATGCCTTTCAAAAAATGTACTTACACTTTGAATAAATGGGGGGAAAAAGGAAAAGAAAACATTTCCCTTAGCCTGAGATGGCCAACTTGCTTTCCTGATCAACCCAAGATATGGGCTTATATTTAATAATTTTAAAACTACCTTCTTATGAAATATTTTGAAAGTAACATAACAACATTCAAGCACTTTCAAATGACAAATTGGAACACAAATACTATAAAATGGAGTAAAAACAAGACTTTAAGTCAGGTTTTTCAGATTGATTTTCTTATAAATGTTAAATATTTTGTGTTGTTGTTTAAGGAAAATGATTAAGAATCTTTGAAAAGTGAAGTCAGACCATAAATTTAAAATATAATATCTTAGAGAATAAAATTTTGACCAAACAATGACTTTGGAAAAAGCTTACTGTGAGTTTTGTGTTCACTGAATATATTATGATGGTGGGGAGGGAGAGGTAAGTGAGTACGATTCAATCAAAATTTCCCTTTTCTTGGAAGTCAAAAGTGATTTGAAAACATGTGACTTGCATTATAGAGCCATTCCTTTCTTGACAGTGCAATCATTAGAGTATTTTTAAAAATCAGAAAGATTAGTCACCAAGAGAAAGTATCCCATGAGGAATTTAGTTAACGTGGTAGATTTTTTTTTTTCTTCCTTCTATCTGAATATTTAACATAAGAGAAAATTCCTGCTCTCTTTTTCAGCTGGAATCACAGCAGTTTCTGTTTCTAACCTGGGAAGAATGTGGTTGGGACTGAAAGGCCCCCTGTCCTATTGTTAGACTCCCCAGCACTGATCCTTGCTTTTAACATCATAATGAAGGATGCTCTTTAGTGGATTATCTTGAGAAGGGATTAACTCCTTCAAGTCTTCTTAGGGGGCAAGGTGTTTTGAGCCCTAAATACACACCAATTGCCTGCTTAACTTTTCATCTTATTTTGAAAACTGCCCAGCTGGAATTCAAATTCTTTTCCATAGAGCTGAATTTTATTAGTAGCAAAGTTTGAGTTGGGGGCAGCAGATGCTAAATATAAGCACTGTTCTTTTAATCTCGTGGGGCCAAATGTTTCAGATATTTCACTAAGACAGACACGTCAGGATAAGACTCAATCTAAACTTTGCCGTATTCTCTGCCAGCGCTTAAATGCTTGTGCCATCTCCCAGGCCCATGACTTAAGCCTTCTAGAAGACCACAATTTTACTAGAGCTCTACCTTTAAACTCCAGTTTGTGTGGATGTCTGTATACATACCCATTTGTCTATGTAGCCCTTGTACCATGGTTTTTAAAGTGAGTATTGACGTTATTTTAAGTCACACTTAAAGTAGATTTCTAATGCCTAGTAAATATACACATTTGAAAAGCAGACTAATTGCTCTATAATTTATAATCAAGTGGTTTCTTTAGCCTCTGCTTCTTTATCTTAATAACCATTTATTTTTGTCTGCCTGGTACATTTAATACTGAAATCTTGCATTTGCTTCATATTCATCTTACCACTTCTCTAAGCTCATTTCTTTCATTAACCTGCCCCGTTGTATTGTCATATGGTTTGCCAGGAAACTAGATAGTTCTATACGTGCTCTTTCTCTTCCTTTTCTGTTTAATTCAAACTTCTTTGCCCAAGAGATTACAACAAATTTTCTTTCACTCAACCAAAAGAATACTGTCGCCACTGAAAACACTAATTTGAAAGGTGTTTGTTAAATGCAGGAAAATGATTTTAAGCACACACAGAAAACTTTCTCTTGGAACTTTGTCCTTTCAACTGATTTATTTATTTTTAATCAATTAGCAGCAACCTGCAACTTGCTTTTTTTTAAAGTATAAATCTGAAAATACTGTCCTAAATGTGGGAAAAGTTTTAAATATATATACAACAACAACAAAAAAAGCAGCCAAAAGACTTTGAGAAAATGATGTTTCGTATATATTTTTTATAAACCTAGAGCATCCAGAAGCAATTTTCTTGTGAACAAAATGAAATACACTCTTATTCTTCTTTTTACATATATAATAACTGTATTCTAGGGGCTATGCTTTAATTGTAAATAATCCTCCACATTCTTGCAGTGTAAACTCTTTAAGGAGTCATGAATTTTATTTATACTCTCTCTCTCTTTGAGAGTCTTTTGTTTATTTGCTGTTTCGTTCTTTGTGAAATAACACTCCCAGAGGAAAATCCCCCTCTCTGCTTAAGGAATTAGGCCAGAGACAAAAGCAGGGAATTCTTTAAGCCTTGTTTTGTGCTAAGAGAAATGTTTGACATTTCTGTGGAGAGGTGTTTAGTTTGGATTCATTAGGTCTTAGGGACTCTTTTCTCTTTTTTGGCCTTTCAGTTTCTGTCACTGTTTTTTTCTGTGTTTGGTAGACTGAAGAGAATTTACCAGAGTGTAATTAGCCTTCCTACATTTGAATAGCAAAAATCCAGTTGTTTTAAATGAGTAGACCAAGCATTCCCCTGCTAACCAGGCCCAAACCTGAATCCCACTTTCTGATGCCCATCTGGATAGAGGAACCAGCAGTGTTCAGCAGTGAAAGCGAGGAAGAAAAAGGCTTTTAAGGAAGTTTATGTCCTAATTGAAATAAATACCTCTCACAAGCATCTTTAAACACAGTTACTTGACCACCACTTCACAGTTCTACTCCTGAGGATCAAGACATTGGATTTTCCAGTACTTCCACTAAGGAACACTAAATAATTTCAGCTTTTAAGTAATTTCTTAAATGCAGATATATTTAATATAGACATACATATAAATATATATATATATATATATATTAATTTTATTTTACAACACTCTACCTGACCTCCATTCCTTTCCAAGATCCTTTAAGATGTCCATTGCCTGGCCTGGGAATGGCAGATTCTTGACAGGGAGTAACAGCACAGATCATTTGGCCTTTTCTAAATAAGGGAGACGCTTTGGTATATTGTTAGTTTTGCCTCCTGTATTAGTAGACACTAAAATATTTAGTAATTCCCCAAATCTTAGAGCCTAGAATAGAGGTTGGTCATGTCTTTCCTTTTCTCCTTAGAGGTGACATTCCAGACTCAACCACGAAGATTTGTTCTTTAATTTTACTACTGCCAGTATTAATGCATAGAATGGGGTAGAGGCGGGAAAACTTGAAGGTTCCATTCAAGAACAATTCAAGAGATTAGCAAGCACTAACCATACAGACTGCGCAGGCTCCTTTCCAGCTAAATCCCAATTGATGTTCCAAAGCTTGGCCGTCTCAGCCCAATGGCCTCTGACTTTGAGCTTAAGAAACTGCCCTCTGGCAACCGCTGGGCCTTACGTTCTACATTCATGCCACACCTCAGGGAGTGATGAAGTTAGCAAGGCAGCCGAGAAGCACCATGGCCGAGCCCTCACTGCTGACATCCTTATTGGGAAGCAAGCTTTCTTAGGCTGGCTGACAATGACACTTTGGCGGATCTGGCTGGGAAAGCTTTAACCAAATGTAAAAGACAGAAACATTGATGAAAAGCCTAGTGCACATGATTAAATGGGGAAAGGCCAGATAACAACATCTTCAACTAATGGATTGCACCATTGTGAAGTGTGCCTCCCCGATTCTTTCCCTCCCTCCCTTAAAATACCAACTTGTCTTTATTAAAATTGTGGGGAACCTGTCAGCTGTGTCAATCCAGGCTCCATAAACAAAGATGTGTACAAAGCTCTAACCCCCTTCAATGTATTATCTCCTGGATTCTTTCACCATAAGTCCCTATTGATCTGTTGCCTTTTCCCCCACACACAGCTTAAATTCTCCCATATTCATTAAAATTAATTCTATACTAAATATTATTCAGCAGAGTAGAAAGTGCAAACAGACTATTTCTTTTGAAACCCTGGATTGTAACTCATAGTTCAACTTAAGTGAGGATCTAGAGGTGAGCATCAAAAACCTTTAGAAGTTCCACATAACCAAGGAGACTTTGAGAAGAAATATAAAGACAAGAAAAAATAATGGTTGAAAGCACTGAAGAATAAGTAGGAAGGGATAACGAGATAAGCAGTGTGAATCAGTATGAATACCAAGACATATAAGTGATTACATAAGGCATCAGAAGAAAGATTTCATAATCCAAGCATGACCCATAGATTGATATTTTTAAATTCCTTTCCTGAAAGAAATAGCATACTGGACTCTGCTGGACTGGTGGCTGGGAAAAGAATCAGGAGGAAAAGGACAGTCCATGCAAGCCTACACACTATGGTCAACCAGATGTCTTTCTTTGAATTGAGTACTGAAAGACTTAGCAGGCAGGCAATTGCAATAATGGAAAAGGTCTCCATCCCTGATAGGAAGCTGGCATATTATTGGTTGCTTGTTGATTACCCTTAGGTCAAACTTATCACTTCAAAACTGAGCCTTAGTTTTATTTTATTTTATTTTTTTTTTTAAAGATTTATTTATTTTATTACATATCTCCCCTCCCCCCTGCTGCGGCGGCGCGCCGAGTCTGGTCACTGCATAGGCGCGGCTTTCCCCACTTGTGGGCGGCTTCTGCTTCCATTCACGGCCGGCTTTCAGTTCGCGGGTGGCTGGCTGCGCTCCATTCGTGGGCGACCTGCCCTGCCCGTGGTGTGAGCCTTAGTTTTAGAGGAGCTCCTCCTTCATACGGAACCTAAAGTAACAAGAAAAGCAGGAAAGGGAACACTGAATGAGCTTCAACTTCCTCTATTTGAGAGAGCAGGGGGAAGAAAACAAATGTCATAGCTCTAAAAGTAATACTACTTCTGGCAGTAACATAGATGAATAAACTTGTGAGAGGGAAGCTCAATCTGGTATTTCATTATATAGAACAAATTTGGGTTGATCAGATGGATTTAAATAATGTCATTGATCATTTTCTCTCCTGTTAAAAATTTCAGTGGTAATACAGTAAAGTTCTTCTTGAATACCAAAGAAAGTTTGCTTAAAATATCCCTTGGAATATTAATAATTCAGTGGCAAGGAGACTGTGCTGTTGACTACTAGAATGCCATTAAGCAGAGGCCAATGATAAGGACATAGCAATGATGGAATTTGCTCTGGGAGAACGCATCTATTCATGCCATATAAAATCAATTAATGTAAGTCCCACAGGGCTTTTCCCCCTAAATCTACCAAATATAATATGTTCTAATGTGCAAAGCAAACTATGAAGAACACTTTACATCTTAACCTCTATGTGAAGATTCAGGGTCTTCAACAACTGTAATTATTTAAAACCAAATGTGTTTCTATATTTTAAATCTGTGTGTAAATACACTTCGTATATTCTAAACAAAATGTTACTATCCTTGCATCGCATTCCTATTATTTGTTAATTACTGTGCAGATAATATCTTTAAATAAACATGATCCTTAGACTTCTTAATAAAGACAAATTGCCTTTTTTAGCCCATCATAAGTGGCATATTTTGTGATTAAATATGGGTCTGTACCTCTGAGACATTGTAAAAATTAGCATTTCTCTTTAGCAGAGACTTTTTTTTCTTACAGTGACCAAACCATGTCCCATCCTCCCTCACTTACTTGCAGAGAAGGCAGAATGACTAAATACATTAAAGATGCTAATGTGATTACGTCCCATATTTTCAGTTGTGTCCAACCCTGATTGTCTCTGTGTGAGGTCTAACTTACCCAGGTCCACATATTAAGCAAACACGATTGATTTCCAAAGGGAATGGCTAAAGCAAAAAATATCACTTTTGGAGGTGATATTTTGGAGAAAACATTTCTAGAAATAAACATCCTCAGAAAATTACTATGACTGTACATTGGTTCTTTACAGAATGAATTTCATGTAGACCTTTCAACATTTCATGTTGTAGCTTTAACAGCATGGCATGAAAGCTAATAGTAATCTAGCAACTGCAAATGTTGTCCTCTTTCTCACAATAAGAGCACATTACCCATCAAAATTTGAAAAGATTATTTTAAAATTTCCCCCAGCTATGGATTGAATATAAAAAATCAAATGTTTTGTCTACAGGCATTAAAGGAAGATTTGGGATAGCATTAGCCAAACAAAATCACAATATATTAAGCCAATTTTCCAAATTTTATGTGGGTTTTAAGGGTTCCTCTGCAGATATTATTTCAATTATGATTCACCTCCTCCTCCTCCTCATTATTATTATTATTCCTTCAAAATAAAGATTTTTCCTCTTAGGTGGCCTGTCACTTGTGAAATGGAAAACATGATGAATTATGGCACATTTGCCTTGTTATGCTTTATCAAGCTCATTAGAGATGATGCATGAACTTTACAGAAGGAAAAAGAATACATGGATACCCTCTTTCCTATCTTTTATTTTTACCTCTGAAGTCTTTCTGGTTTACTTGTTGCACAAGCTGACCACCTATTAAGGGGAAAAAATCATCTTGTCTATAAAACTCATGGTTTTTCTTTAGGACAACTCTAAACTTGGGCTGTAAATTCTCAGAGTGATAACATACCCAAACGTCTAGTTCAGAATGTTTCATTTCATTTTTTTCATTGTCATGCTATGCAAACAAATGCATGTACATGAGCAGATTTGATGGAAAAGGTTAATTTTAACCCACTTTTCCAAAGAAATCACCTTATAATAAAATCCTCCATTGAGAAAGCCCCAGTTTAATAAAGCCAACTTTCATCCACAAATTTAAACGTTTTATTCCACTTTAGAATCATATGGTTTACTGCATATTCATTTCTAAAGGAAATGTTAAGACTCAGTTTTAAACTGATTTATACCAAATAATTTTTCAACAAGTCTTACAAATCCAAAAATTTTAAGATCTAAAAAGCCATATTTTCTTACCTCTGAGTCACTGTGATGAAGGTCATCAGATAAAAAATGTTTCTCCAACTTTAATTCAATATTTATCAGCTAGAACAACATATCCCCAACCCTTCTGAAGTTAAATGTTATCAAGAAGTAAAATGCAAATGATTATTATTTTTAAATGTGGAGTTGGAAAAAAAGCATTTAGCCCTGAAATAAGAAAGGTGGCTATTTTGACAGAAAATATACACGGTAGGGCCCGGCTAGATAGCTCAGTGGAAAATATACACGGTATTTGAATTCCTTTTTCATTTAATAGAGCTTTCCAATCTCGCACTTACTATAAGACTGAGGCACTTACATTAAAAAGATAACAATAACAAAATCGTGGAGAATTGTACTACAATTAGTTAACATAATACCTGAGAGAGGGGCCGGCTCGATAGCCCAGTGGATAGGGAGCCGGCATACCACATGGGAGGCCCCGGGTTTGATTCCCGGGGACCTCTCCTAGCGGGCAGACCGCCTTGAGAATGGCAAGCCGCCATGGGTGGGCCGGAGCCGCCGTGGGCAGGGCAAGAAGCTGCCACGGACATGGCAAGAGCCGCCACGGGCAGGGCAGGTCGCCCGCGGATGGAGCGCAGCCAGCCACCCGCGAACTGAAAGCTGTCTGTGAACGGACGCAGAGACTGCCCACAAGCGGGGAAAGCCGCGCCTGCGCAGTGACCACTCTCGGCACGTCCCCGCAGCGGGGGGAAGGGGAGATATGTAATAAAATAAATAAATCTTTAAAAAAATAATAATAATAATACCTGAGAGAGTCTTCTAGGTGGCCCATGGGTCAATCTCTATTTGTACTGATGTTTTCAAAAACAACATCTATACCTTTGTTGCTGCAATTAATCGGTTCACACCCATGAAATTAAGAGTTTATGTGTCAGTGGTGCTTTGCACTTTCAAACTGGCATCACGGGCATTATCTCATTCCCCCTCATTCATTCACTCAGAAACATTCTGCAGCAGGAACTCTGCTGGGTTCTGCAGTACTGAGTGAACCAGCCAGACCTGGACCCTTCTGGAGAAAAGATCAACCTTTATCTAATATTATCTCAGCATAAAGAACTCAGTTACTTACTGCTGAGGCGAGTCTTATAAAGGAGGAGGGCAGGGAACTCTGCAATCCCATGTCAGACTCATGCCAGGGGGCCTAGACCTAGCATGGGATGACAGGGGGACGGGGCGGACCTGGTACAGGATGACAGGGGTCCTGGACCTAGCACTGGATGTCATGGGGCAGGGGACTGAACCTAGAATGGGATGCCAGAGGAGGCCAGAGACAGCACGGTATGACTGGGGTTGCTGGAGATGGTACTGAGTGTCAGGAACTGGGGCGGTGGTTGTGGACCCTGTGCACAATATCGGGGCCTCTGATGTAAAGGGATGCGAAGATACAGTCAAGGCTCTAAAGGAAAGCCAGTGGCTTTATTAGAGATGAGGCCAGCGAGGAGCACAGGCCAGATCATGCAAAGCCCTGATGTTATGGTTAGGATATGGATTTTGTTCAAAGACTTACAGAAAGCCATACAGCAAGACTCCATGAGAGCTTCAAGGCAAGGAGAGTGACACAAATTGCCTTAAACATTTAATAAATGAATGACTCAGAAACCCCACCAACAGATAAAGTAAGTGTGATAAAGCCCACTGAACCAATGGAGAAACTAAGATCCAAAGATGCAATTCCTTGACAAGGGAGGGATTGGCAGGAGAGTGGCTGAAGTATGTGCCTAAGTGTAGAAATCTGTTCTTTCCTCTGCCCACTACCCCACACCTTCGAAAATCAATGCCAGTTTTCTTATTAATTTTGGTGATATTTCATTTTAATGCCAAGTTGGAAGGTGTTCGTTTGGTAGTTTGTGACTCACAAAACTCTAAGAGAAAGGTTTTAAAAAATGTTGGGGGGAGCGGGTATAACTCAGTGGCTGAGCACCAGCTTCCCACGTACGAGGTCCTGGGTTCAATTCCCAGCCTCGGTACTTCCAAAAGAACTTTTAAAAAGTAAAAAGTAAAAGTAAAA